>VZTL01068940.1:0-32229 GCA_013400535.1 Scopus umbretta | reverse complement strand
GGGGGGGGGCGGCCCGGCCCGGCCTCGCCTCAGGCGCTGGCGGCGGGGTGCCTGCCCGGGAGGCGAAGCGGCGCCCCGCCTTCGAAGACCCAACTTTCTATCACCGTTAGCGCGCCAGAAACGAATACCACATCTTTTCCCTTAAATGCGGCGGAGCGTTTCCCTGCGTGCTGGTATCTGCCGGGAGTGAAGCGATAAATGCGCCTTTTTTTTTTTTCTTTTTTTTTCCCCCCCCCCCCCCCTCCGGGGGGCACANNNNCCCCCCCACCTGCCGTGGGCACAGAACAACCCCCAACGCTCCTATGGTTATTTTTATTCATCATCTTTCTTTCGCGTCGTTAGCAGTGCAAAATGGATTGTTGCCATACATTAGCATCCTAAGAGGACCGTAGGATAAACTGGGTGGGTGGGTGGAGAGGGCGCCTGAAATGCCGGGAGGAGTGCAAGGGGGAGAGAAGTTAAGAGGTGGGGAGCAAACGCGCATACAGTCCCATTTTAAAAAGGCATCGATCCGTTCTTGGAATGGAAGAGGAAGGAAAGTATACACGTGCTCTGAGTAGCAAGGTTAACCAGCAGAAGTAGAAATAATGGGGATGCTATTCAGTACTTAGCATGTTCTTCCAGCATGATAAGGGAAGAGTTAAAGAGGAAAAACGTTGTTGCATAGAAGATACCACAGATGCTAATTTCTCTTGTTCACATCAACTGCTTAAATGCTGTAACTTATTCAGAAGTTGCTTTATTGTGGGCAGAAACTTGCAGTATGCTGTACCAAAATACCGTGAACTCTGGAACAGGTTATTCATGGCAAGATAGTATTTGCCAGGCTTGTTTAAGACATTGGTCCATCAAGCTTAGTATTCTGCTGCCAGCAGCGCCCGCTTCCTGGTGCTTTAGTCAAGAGGGGTGTCAGATGAACTGAAGTAAATCATGAAGTTGCATGTGCCTGTGATATTGCTTGAGTGTTACTAACCGCAAATTTCGATGTATTATGACAACTAGGAAAGCATTTTGGAGAAAAAAAAAAACACCTCTATATCTGTAAAAATAATTTAATTCTGATATAAATGATTTTCAGGAGAAGCTATGGTAACATACAGATTGGTCTCTATTGTGCTAGTTATTTTCATGAGCAAATCAAAGTCAGAAATGAGCTGTACTGAAGTGACTTACTCTGTCCATTCTCCTAAGCGAAGCTAAAGGATCATCCTTCATGTAGTAATGTTTTCTTGCACTGTTGAAGGATTGTAACTGCTTTGGTGACAGTCACAATGAATGAATTGCTGGGGACATATGGAGAAGGAAACAGGATTGTGTATATGGCTTCATTATTAATAAAGCCAGATTGTCTACTGTCTGTTACTGGAATTCTCAGCAGTTTCACTTTTTTTAGTCTCGTGCTATGTCTTAAAACCTAGTATGTTGTCAGAGTCTGATCCTACAAAATACTGAACAATTTCTGCAGGTTCTTAATGCTGTTATCTGCTATCAGAGCAGGGGACTCTCAGCACCCATGAAAATTCTTAGGTTTTAAGAGCAGCATGGATTATTCGGATTATCTGATGTACCACCATACATGACAAATGATGGAACTTCATACGGAAAGAGAATGTCTTAAAATTACTCTGCATCTGTCAGGTTGGTGACCTACTCACAAAAGGGACAACAGTTGTCGAAACCCAGAGCAGCATTTTTCAGAGGCTTTAGCCGAGAATGATTACCACTAGGTTACAAAAACTAACAGGGACAGGAGGAGCGACTACCTATGAAGATAGAGTTTTTCAGAAATTGTGTTTATGAGCGAGTAATCCTTTCATATTCATCATAGAATCGGTCCATCAGTCTTTGTCCTTGAAAATCCTGAAGTGGCAATTGCTTTGGACATAGAGTAAACAAGCAATGCAGAAGGATCCTTATGCCAAGGACAGGTAGAAGAAATTAGATGCAAATATTTGCACTTCAGATTTCATTCAGCCAGAAGGAAGCTTTCTCCAGAAGCTACACAGGTTCTGGAGAGAGGTGTCTAGTTACATTTAAAAAAAAAAAAACAAACAAAAAAAACAGAAAAGCAAAACCTATAGTCATGTCACGTATATAGTTTTTTAAAAATTGACAGTTATATAAGGTTGAAAAATCTCAGAGCTTTAACAGCCCTATTATTAAAAAATTATGTACACCAGACCTTTCTTTTTTAGTAGGAACATGTCAATTTTGAGATAGTGTTATATGATCAAATTACACTGATGTAAAATTATCACACAAGTGTCTGGTCTCATTTTGCTTCCTTAGGCAGCCAGAGTGTCAGTAGTAACACGTCTGGCCTTTGTAACATTTATGCTGATTTTATATTAAAGCTCTTGTAAGTCTGACCAAAAAAATCTATACAGGGCTAAAGAGTAAGTGTGAATATAAAATGTAAACAAAATTAAAACAGCCAGATGAATGGCAAAAACATAGATCCTATTACAAGTCAATGCATGATATCAAGACTTGTTAAAATAATTTTAAGTTTTGTATCAATGGTCAGGCCTTTAGAATCTGTATAAAAAATACCTGAATTAAAAATAGGCACCGTGGGGAAGGAAGTTACCCCAAACTTACTTCTAAGAATCACTACCTAATAAGTCAAATACGAATATTTTTGACCAAAATTAAATGACCATAATTATCAGTCAGATCCTAGAATTTCCATACTTTTTCCCAGTGAGGGCTATTCTTTTAAATATGTTCTACAGGATTTCTCTAGAAAGTAGAAATGCGTTATAGCTGCTACTATCCAGTGAAGGGAGGGCAAAATAAAACCCAGATCCTGTCTAATCACTCAGGCTTACTTGCTTTTGGGCCATCGCAAGAGTAAGACTGCCCAAATGAATCTTTTCTGGCTGTTTAACAAAATTGACAGAAGAAAGTCTACTTTCATGTCCTTGTCAGACAAAAGCACAATGGAAATACATGTACATGCTTCTGAATATAAACGGGGAGCATAGTCTGAACAGCCAAGCACACAAACATGAACTCATTGAGTGGCCACAAGTGGCTGTGTATCTCAGAAGTGTATTGTGAATAAACTAAAATGTTCCTTTGTCGGGGCTGAGTTGTGACTGTGAGCTGTATCCAGCTCTCCGGCCAAGACTGTCAATGCTAAAGAAAGTTTCTGAAAGTTTTTGCTGGCATTTAAGAAGTTGTGAGCTATGATCTGGACTTGCTACGCTGGCAAAAGAATAGGAAAGGTCACCCCATCTCAGCAGTGAAACTGTCAGTAACAAAAGGATAATCCTCCTCAGTCTCAACAGCAGTTACAGGGAAGCTGATGCTAAGGTCAAGCAACAAGGCGAGACCAATACTAGTGCCAGTGAACCTGTCAACATTAAACACCTCTTTTTCAGGGAAGTACTTTGACACTTCAGTATTCTGTGATTCAGACTGTATCTTGACACCGTAGGGTTTTTTCCATTGATTCTTAGGTGCAACTAAAGGTGTCAGACATACTAGAGGCCAAACAGACAAGGCCAGACCCAGAAAAAGGACAGTCCTTCAAAGCCTGAAGGTGACATTGAAGGAATCCAGCAACAGATACAAAAAAGCCCAAGCAATTCAAGAGATAATTTACACTCTGTGTGTGTACTTGCATTTCTGAGCTTGGCAGCCACACCGGTGCTGGCATTGCTACTTACTCTAAAGTTGCAGTCTGTATCAGATTGTGTACTGAGGAAAGGGATAAGCTTTTACTACCATGGATAGCATCAGAATCCACAGTTCCTGCAGCACCTAAAAGAAATGACCAGACCAAGCAAAGTTTCCAATGAAATCAGCATGTGTTTAAGTCAGTTAAAAGAAGAATTTCATCCACAGAGAGGGAAAATAATTCTAGACATCACTTCTCCAACCAACACACAAGATGTGCTGGAATCGGAAATTATATTGGCACGGTGCCCTTTGCCCTTGTTGACAATATTTCCAAGTGTTGTGCCTTGCTGTTTCTATGCCACCTTGATATTACAGCAGATCCAATGAGGGGGAATAACTTGAGAGGTCTTTCCAGTTCTAGACTTGATGCTAATGCCTTTTTGAAACTTTTTCCCACCTTCTTCCACTCAGCATAACCCAATGTAAAACAGATGCAGCCAAGACAAGTGATCATCAGCAGGAGGCACTGTATTCCCTTACCTTCTCCCAGATCTAGGTGAAAAAGATACCGCTCCTTGAGGATGGGCTTAATGCTAAATACAGTGATAGCTTTGCCATGGCAATTACTAGACTGTAATATAGGAGTCTTACTCCATTTTTATCAATTAGCTCAATGAAAGGAAGGACTAGTTTCAAGTCCTCTTTCTGCAGAACAGTCAGTGACAAGTCTGAGAGGTGATGGGCCACATATTACTGGGTGGTCAGCAACTGGAGCCTCAAAACTAGTGATTAATTAAGGAATCCTCTCAGAATTCTGCTAGAGAACAATGCCACCAGTGTGTGAGCATACAAAAAAAATACGGATTTTACTCATGTAAGCCTTTAAAAATCCATATATGCTGAGTAAAGAGTTGATGGAAGAGCTGTATCCTTAAAGAATCTATACCCGTAAAGTGAGCTTGGACCTCTTCTTCTTCCTTGACTAGCCTAACACAGCAGCTAAGAAAGCTAGCTCTCCTTTGAATCATTACCAGGCTTTGCATCTGCTGATCCCTGACAGCAAATGATTTTTTTTTTCTTAAATCTTTTCTTCTTCTTCTTTTCTATCCACCACTGCAGGAGCAAAACTGAGTTTTTCTAAACTGGTTAACCCTCTCTACTCAAGCCCAGGTAGGTTTGGATACTGAAATTAACAATGTTGAGTGTATTTCTTCCATAGGAGGCAGAAAGAGAACAAAAGAGATTTGATGTGGAGTTGGGATACAAGATGAAAACCAGAATTGTCTGGATGAAGAAATCAGATGTTGCTAAGAGAGATAAGGATACTAAAGAGTGCCATGAAGTCTGCACCTGACCTTTTTGCACATCAAATAAAGTAAGGATCCAGTAGAAATCACTCTGTGATCATGTAATTAGGAATTGTATCATAATCTGAAAAAAGGGGTATCAAGTTCTGTTTGCATATGAGAATTTAGTTGTCATTTCCTAACTTTGTGTACTTGAGTTTGCAACCACAGCTATGTTCTACTGATGTAGTTTTTGTGTGTAAGGCTGGATATTACGGAAAAAGAATGGAGAAGGTGGAGCCTTAATGAAGTTTTTGTTGCTTCAAGCTTGTACTGACTGCATTACTTACAAGTGCCTATATGAACAGGAAGCTTTTTTTCCTAGTTTCTTTCTAGTGGTGACATTTATAGAAAAAAAACTAATAGGCACAAATAAGAGTTAGATGCCTAGGTGTCTTTTGTGCCATTGAAGGTCTCAGAATGTTATGACACCCCAAACCATTTTTATTTGTTGTGGGCTACAGTTAGAATAGGATTCTGCCATCAGATTTTGGGTTTGCTCCCTGAAATACTACTCACAACAGGTATTCTCCCTTCTGAGCATTTATGATGAAACTGGGGCGCTAATGAATTACGTTTTTTGAAGAATATTTTGACTGTATCAGTGTAACAGGGCACGAACAGGAAGACAATGCTATCCTCCAGCATACACATGGTAAAGGCTTAGATGCAAGTGACACCTCATGACAAATTGGGTGCTGGAAGATACAGCTGTCATTGCTTGATTTCCATCTATCTGCCCCATTACCTCAGTAGATCAATTGTTTTATATCCTAGCAGTCAGGTGCACACAATGATTCTTTTGATAATCTCTCTCATACTGTTGAGCAGATTTAGACTCAGAACAAAGTTAGTTGTGGCCTACCCTTCCTGCAGTAACTTGTAGTAGAATGTCCATATAACTAACTTCAGGTGACAAAATGTCAAACCCAGCAGAGGTGAAAGCAGAGCATACTGTCTTAAGACATTAGAAGGCTGATTTGGAAGAGGAATTATACCAGCTGAATTAATACTATGTTCCAGTTGATTTTCTAGACATACGTTCTTTCTGCTAGGAAAGGAGGTAGCCTTTGGGAAAATACTAATTTTCCATTTCCTCTGCTGCAAAGAATAGCCTCAGAAGAAGGACATGCTTGAAGCCAATTGTCACAAAATGTTTGGGTTGGTCAGGGAGCCTGAGACTTCACAAATATGCCTCAGATATGCAGTGCAGTAGAGTTTCAGGATAGTGTACATCTCTGATATAAATGATGCTTAACATGCGACTTTATAGAATCATAGAATCATGGAATGCTTTGGGTTGGAAGGGACCTTTAGAGGTCATCTAGCCCAATCCCCCTGCAGTGAGCAGGGACATCTTTAATTAGATCAGGTTGCTCAGAGCCTCCTCCAGCCTGACCCTGAATGTTTCTAGGGATGAGGCTTCCACTACCTCTCTGGGCAACCCGTTCCAGTGCTTTACAACCCTCATTGTAAAAAATTTCTTCCTTATCTCCAGTCTAAATCTACCATCCTTTAGTTTAAAACCATTACTCCTTGTCCTGTCATAACAGGCCCTGCTAAAAAGATGGTCCCCATCTTTCCTGTAGGCCCCCTTTAAGTACTGAAAGGCTGCAGTAAGGTCTCCCTGCAGGCTTCTCTTCCCCAGGCTGAACAACCCTAACTCTCTCAGCCTGTCCTTGTAGGAGAGGTGCTCCAGCCATTGGGTCATTTTTGTGGCCCTCTACTGGATCCGCTCCAACAGTTCCATGTCCTTCTTGTGCTGAGGGAAGGCACTTCAAAGGCATCCTTTGAAGAAAATTTCAGTAAACCCAGTCTCCAGCCTGTCCACAGGGTAGTTAGCAGTTCCGCACCAAGTCCAGTGAGAAAGTGACACTTTCTACCCTAGAATCTCAACATATATTGGACTGATTAACATCCTTTAAATGGCAGGATTACACAACAAGGTCAGTAGCCCCACAACTCTGCACTTGCCAATTAATTGTGATGCAAAAGTATAGATCCCTTTTCTTTTTGATATCTTCTTCTTCCCTTATTTTTGTAAACAAAAGTTTAAAACTCAGAAGAGAATGTTTGCAGACCCTGGGGCATCTGCCTTTCTCTGGAGACTGAAGATGGTTGTCTCAAAACAATGTGTCAGCTTCTTCTTAGCAGGCTGCTAACTTGAGGAGTCTGAAAGCGATATGCATGCTTCCATTAGGTGTGTGTCATTTCACCGGGGACAGAAAGATATGGACTTATTTTCTAAAATTGGATGAAGTGGGAAGAGTAAACGCAGGAGGACAAGTAGTTAATAGGAATTACTAAGAAATACAATACTAAAAATATCCTGTCCCCACCAGTTTAAATTCACACCTACTCCTCTCTGAGCAGGAAAGAGAAAAAAGAAATTTCCATCTTCAGCTTTCAAAACTTCATCTCTCTCCTGGGTACTGAGCACCAAATCTTCAGCTGGCAGATGTCGGCAGACAGTGCTGAAACCTTACCATATTCTTCAACAACAGACTGCCAACTTCAGTGTCAAAATCCCAAATGACTCTCAGCACTACTTGAGGGCAAACAATCACCACAGCTGCCTGGGGACCTTGCACAATGTTGTCAGCCTGACAAGGCTAGCCTGGGTAGTAGAGCAAACCATCCTGCAGGTGGGTAGAGTGTACACTTCATTCCTTAGCCTCTTCCTGTAACTGCCATGGCTGTTACCAGCTCTGCCTCCAGTACTGCTGCTCAAACCTATTGCTTTCCTGAGACCTAGATATTAGTTCCTGATGAACCACATCAGCAGTACCTTGGCTATTCAAACCTGGGGGATGACAGTGTCAAAGCAAACCAGACACCCTAAGTAACACTACAGAGTGGACCCGGAGGGGGCAGTGAGCAAAGAGAAAGGAACCAAAGAGTTGCATCATGTATTTGCAAAGTTTAGGTGAAATGAACACAACAGTACACCAGGCTGGAATGTAACTGGTGGAAAAGTGGGCACAAATGTCTTTTTGACTGGTTAAGGCTGTTAATGAGAAAAATGATATAGCTTCTAGTTGGCATGCATGTTAAAAACTGTGCCCCAAACAAAAGGAAATTAGGATTCTGAACATGCTGTGTAACATGAGTCCAAATAAACACGACTCAGAGAAAGAGGAAATTACAAGTGAATTTTAGCAGTCACTGCAAATTATCTCACATAGGTTCTTTATATCTACATGTTTTTGTGATGTCAAGCTGCAGAGCTCAGGAATTTTCCAGAGCTTGTTGCAGGTGCTGTGGCTCAGTGGAGGTCTGAGACTCTTTGGGACAAGATTGAAGATCCCATCTCTAGCCTTAGTGAGTCACCAAAGACTATGGGTGCTGAGACCACAAATCTGAGAAAGCTATACAGACATGCTAAACGCTGCATGCTGCCAGTTTTCCCAGAGAAAGCAAGAAGGCTTTTATAGGAGTATGTAAATCTTTGCAGCAGACCAGCCCCAGATGTGGACCAGGTAAGCTGTCGTGCAGCAGGCTGCTTTGTCTATGCCAGGGCCACGGAAAACCATGTTTGCTGCTGTGACTGCAGCTGTCATCACTGAGAGAACAGGGAGGATGTCTGGTGTTATGCCCACTGCTGGGTTTCGGAGACACCTTCAGCAGTCCTGTGTCCAGCAACGTCCTACCCACCCTCTCAGAGTTGCTGGAGGTGGACACTTTTCCACATGGTCTACAGCCTGTCTCCCTCCAGTTTCTTTCCCATAGCAATAGCAGCCCCATGCTTAGTCCCTCTGCTCTGAGGCAGAAACATTGCATCTTGCATATGTTGTGAGAAGTGTTGAGCTGGCTCTACTTTGCAGGACTGAGGCTTACATGTAGACCAGAAATCCCCTCTGATTTAATTGTAAAAATTGGTGTGCCCTGTTCACCTCTTTGGTAGGTTTTGTCAAACAAACAAAAAAGGCAGCTTCTTAAGAGAGATGGAATGGTGGAAGGTGATCCAGTCTGGGGCAATATGGCAACAGAAGGTGAGTGGAAATCAAATGTGTCATTATTAGACATTATTAGGTAGAATCACTACTTATATTTGTACACTTAAATGTTTTTTTCTTCATTCTAGGAAAAGTTTACTACATTTTTCTGTATCAGGAAATACTACCTAAAGATACTACTCTTATAGTTTTGGGTGAGAGAGATGTAATTTCATACAGTGCTATTCCATACAACTAAACTCACCACCTTTCTAAAAGCAACAGTCACAACAACCCCTCCTCCTGAGTAGACAGATCCATAAATTCTTAAAAATCGTATCCCACATTCACATACACACAAAAGAAGGGTTTCACTGTGTTCTGAACTGTGAGACTTGGTGAATGAGTGATGTAGAATCCCTCCCTAGAATTGCAGAGTCTCCACTAAAAATGCATGTGAGGTATGTCTCATCAGGCATTAAATCTCTCCACTGATTTTGGGAGGAGTCTGCTTTGTTCCCCTATGCTTACCAGTCCGTTTATTTGGGGGGAGAAAAAAAAAAAAGTCTGAATTGTCTATCACGTAAGTAATTGTTTCAGAGAGAACCAAAAGACGCAGTAATAAAGAAGAACTTGTTAGGTGGAATCTACTACTGGTGTTATGAAAACATTGCTTTGGCAAGTAAGTTCTTGAGTAGTAATCTATATGTGATACAGAGCTAGTTGTTCAGTTTGACACATGTTCTCTTCAGAGGGGAAAAAAGAAACCAACATGACTTCTGTATTTCTGTTGTTGTAAGAACCTCTTTTCTGAATTTGTGATCCATTCAGTTCATATGTTTCCAGATTCCCTTGATTTGTTAAAGCAGTAATTCATGGGTGCATGTGGACACATCTGGGCAGTGGGAGGGAGTAATGGTAGCCAGAATAAAGAACAATTGTGTGGAACTCAGACAAAGCACTGAAAAACTTTGCTGCTTATTTCTTGGTTTAATTTTTTTGTTTGGTTGTTTGGTGTTTTTTGTTTTTTTTTCCTTTATGGCTTGCGTTGATGGGATTTACAGTCTAAAAGCTTTAACTCACTGTTAATGCTGATTGTTGTCTGGGAATATATACATTTAAATGCTCATACTGTTGTAGGCACTGAAATTTAGCAACCTTTTTTTACACTGCTATTCTGTAAAAAGCATAGGGAATGCCCATAAGAGGATCTTTTCCTTTAGCAAAAAGACACAACCTGATTAGAACATTAGATAATCCTAATACACATTTGGTATCTTTGGTATCTAACTCAGAACTCAACTCCTAAGATGCTGGTGGTAACAGCACGTTGGAAAATGTAAAATTGCCAGCCTGATGACTTTTTCATGTGTTGTCCAGAACTAATGGGTATTGCTAGATGAGAAGGAGCACATGGGAGGGAAAGAAGGATGGCTGCCAATAGTAAAGGAGTCACTGTTGGTCCTTCCTCTCCAGCTATGACAAGAAGCCAATGCTCCAGCCATAAGCAGGGGCAGGTTGGTGGAGGATTAGGAAGACTGACAGATACTTGGCCTCCAGAGGAGTTTGGGAGTGTCTGAGCAAGAAGATGGTCTTTGAATGTGTTGTGGTTTAGCCCCTGTTGGCAACTAAGCACCACAGAGGCGCTCGCTCACCCTCCCTCCCCCTGCATGGGGATGGGGAGAGACTTGGAAGGGTAAAAGTAAGAAAACTCATGGGTTGAGATAAGAACAGTTTAATAATTGAAATAAAACAATAACAATAATAACGGTAATAGTAATAAAAATTGTAATGAAAAAGAGAACAATGAGAGAGAGAGAGAGGAACAAAACCCAGGGAGGAAAAAAAAAAACAAGTGATACAACCGCTCACCACCAGCTGACTGACACCCAGCCAGTCCCCGAGCAGCGATCGCTGCCCCCCGGCCAACTCCTCCCAGTTTATGTACTGAGCACGATGCCATATGGTATGCAATAGCCCTTTGGCCAGTTTGGGTCAGCTGGCCTGGCTGTGCCCCCTCCCAGCTTCTTGTGCACCTGGCAGAGCATGGGAAGCTGAAAGAAAAAGTCCTTGACTAATACAAGCACTACCAAGCAACAACTAACTCATCAGTGTTATCAGTATTATTCTCATACTAAATCCAAAACACAGCACTATGCCAGCTACTAGGAAGAAGATTAACTCTATCCCAGCTGAAACCAAGACAGAATGCAAGTCCCCAAAAGTGAGTAAATAAAAATAGTCATTAAGAACATGTGAGGGAGAAAAAAGGAGGGGGAGGGGAGAGGGGTATGGCAGGGAGAAGAGATTGCAGCATGGGGAAAGGAAAGGTGGAGGTGGATAATGGAGCCAGAGACCTATGCAAAAATAAACGCAAAGGTTGAAGGAAAAAGAGACACTGCTGTTTCAGAGAACTGAAGGAAGTAATTAAAATGAGATCTGGGAGAAAATCATAAGAGAAGAAGCAGGGACGACTAAAAACATCTGAATTGCAGCCCACAGATTTCCTAGTGAGCTGAATGGCAAGCTCAACAAATCTCATCCCATTTGTGGAACATTCAAAATACCTTTAGCTAATTTTTTAACCTCCTTCCTGGAAATGCAGTACACTTTCTATACCACTAAACATATGTCTCACAAGTGGACATAGTGATTAATTTGACTAGTAATTAACTATTGAGTCCAACTGTCCCATCAGTAACCAACTTTGAATAGAGAGACCAGTGAATGTGATGACAGGCAGTGGAACATTAATGAGTAAAATAATGATAATCCTGTAGAGGTTAAATGGGAATGACAAAACAGCTATGTTGGCTCTTGCCCACTTTGAGCTTGTGCACTAAAGAAGTGTGTTCAGTCAGTCTCCAAATGTCACATACCAAAGCAAAAGTTAAGACAAAAGGGCTGAGCCTATCCCTGATCTCATCTCTTACAAAAAGGAGAGAGCATTTTATGAATATCCACTCTGAGTACAAATGAACATAGGATTTAAGCAAGAACTGATATATTTGATTTATAAATACAGTACAGAGAACAATCCCTAATTTTTTAAGAGTTCTTTGCATCTTTCAAGGACTCCTGTCCCTTTTTACTACCCAAAATGGCTCATGCTAAAAGTAAATTCTTCTATTAAATGCAAGCATCTCCAATAAATGCATTAATATCTTATCCAAGCAGATTGTTCCAAGAGATTTTAAAATGGTTGGTACATTCTTGTATGCAGCAAAGGTCTTTAGAGATGTCTGTTTATCTTGGTTTCCTGTTAATCTGGCAAGGAGATGTCTGTTTATCTTGGTTTCCTGTTAATCTGGCAAGGACTGAACGGCTAGGCTTTATGACAGACCAAGACTTTGTCAGATAGGATGAACTTCTGACCACTGAGACCAGTAAAACCTAATTATGGCAAATGCCTCCCCCACATGGGCACTCACAGTTCTTCAAACAACAGACACAGAGAATAATTACAGCTGCTTTTGTCCCTCTCTGTAAACTGATGAAGCCCCCACCAAAATGCAAATGAAACTGCTGCCTTCATCATAGCATCAAGGCATCATCCTTTCTGCTTGCAGCTTTATTAACAGAAAGATTGTTTGAAAAAAACCAACCATATCAACAACCAAAATGCTAAAGCAAAGTAACTCAGGGCAAGAACTTGGGCTCAGCCGTTGCTGGCTTTCCTTCTCTCAGAACTTTCTCCCAAATATGCAAAGTCTAACAGTCCACATCTGCCTCCAGCAGGCAGCAGGACATTCTGTCAGGTTCCAGTCTCTTGCTGTGAGTCTGGGGCAGCAAGAGGTTCCTGCTCATTTGTCAAGTCCAGTTTGAAGTTCAGCTAAAGATTTTTGTGTTGTGAGGGTTTCACAGCCCCTTTCTGCAGAATGCAATGCAGATTAAACATCTGAATTAGCAAAAGGATATTGCAGAGTTTGCAACGCAAAATTACACCAGATAAGATTGCAGAGGGAGCATTTTTAAGAAAAAGATAAATAAATGTTACATTGGGGTTAGAGTCCTCAGAGAGAGAAAGTTAGATGTGGAACTCTGTAACTTCAAGGGTCTTTGGAAACTGACAACTTACTGCTTGGAGAATGCAGCAACAAACCAGCTGGTAGGGAGGGGTGATGCCAGATGCTACAACTGCATCGAGGTAGGAGAGGAGCAGATGAAGTAAAGGGAATGTGTTCCAGTATAATAGACAGCTAGAGGAATATTAGTTCACGAAATAAAAGCATAAGAAGAAAAAAATATAGTGGTCCAGCATTCTGGAAGCTGGAGGTTAATGTAGAACTCTGTTGTCTCCCAAAGACAGAGACAATTTTTTTTTAATGAGAATTTTATTATTGTTGTCCATCTCCATAACACAGGAGGATCATGGCTCTGGGATCTCACAGAGACAAAGTTACAGCTGCACAACCATTGCCCCAGGGAGTGACCAAGGAAAAAGGTTTGTAGTGCTGGTGACAGGGTTCCATGGAGGATGCAGAGGGGAAAGGAAAAAAAATGCTTTGAAGATGCTGTACACAATCATTTAAGTTTCAAGCTGGGACTGACGTAAATCTCACACTGAGAATGAAAGATGACAGAGTGGCTGTGGGACTAGCAGCCAGCAATGGACCACCCCATGAAGACATTTTTTCACTCACACATTAACTTCACAGTATGCAGTTTTCAGTCCTGTTGATGTTGATGCATCCTTATGTTTCTAGCAGCTGCCTATGCACAGTATATATTATGGGAGAGAAATAACAAATCAGAGAATGCTTTCTCATGAGACTAAGCTAAGCAAGATGCCTGTCTGGTGGTAGCTAGCTTCTTTACTACTAAAAAATTCAAACCATTATATCTCCTTCGTTCTAGGACTGGCTCCAACACTGTCAGCCTCTGTCTTAGAGAAGAGCTGACAGTTAGACCGATTTTAAAGCATACAAATCTCCTACTCTGGACTGTGTCTTTCCCAAAAGAAGCAGAACTGAGCTTAAAAAACAAAACATTATATCTTGAAACCACTATTTTTAAGAAGAGCTTGTCACTAGACAGGTACCCAATAAAGGAGCATTTTAAACCACTTTTCCCTGGCATCCCTTTCACTTATGACTCTTGACCTGAAAATCAGTTCACAGGAGCACTGTAATCACAGAATCAACAATATCAGTCCCTGACCCCTCTTTCTGGCAAACACAACGGGAGGGACAGCTGAGAACATGCTTTGTTGGGGTAGAAGCAGCCATACAGAAAGCATTCATTTCCTTAGCAACCAGGACAACCTCTTCTTTAATTAGCACATCATGGTCTGAACTTTGCTAATAAACCCTGCCTACACTGCATGCTAACCATGGGTTAGGTAATCTTGCGCATTCCAACATACGGCTGTCTACCACACTTCTGCATCCTGAGATTCTCCACACTAGCACTCAGTTCTCAGGTCCCACAGCTGCAGGCATGCTGTGGGTGGTGGTAATGAATGAAACATCCTTGGTGGTAATGAAATATCCTTGCTGTTTCTCACCCTGGCCTCCTGATCCCATATCCCATCACACATTTCTCTGGGATAGCAGGCATAAGGTGCTGTGGAACATCTGTGTGCTCTCTTGGTTGTGCCCTCCCAAATGAGGTCACTGTCTATGCCAAAGGACTTAGTTTCCTAGCATTAGCTTAGCAGATACAGGAGAGAAATAAGAGAGCTACCTCACTGCCCAAGCAGCCTCCCTTGGCCTCTCCTCCCTGATTACTCTGTGCCATCCTCTCCTGGAGGTTCTTCCCCAGCAGCGTCACTGACAACAAATAGACTTGCATAGGAAATCACCAAGATGCAGTGGCACCAGCAATTACAGAATATACTCTTCNTTTCTGCCAGGCAGCTTTCCAGCCACTAAGGTACGTCATATGGGTTTGTAGTGCAGTTTTGCTCTGTTTTTACCCCAATATTACAGGGGGAAAAAAAAAAAAAACAAAAAACAAAAACAACTGATCAAGGAAAACTAAGAATCTGGAAGAAAACAAGTTTTGAGAAAAAAATAAAAATAAGGGTTTACTAAACCACTGTCATACCTCTAACTACAGGTCATATAGACCCATTGAAACTTCTATCAGCCTAGCAATAGTAGCGCTAAGTTTAGAGCAGGCAGTAAAACTGGTCTGAGATACTACATGCCCAAATATTTATTCTGGGCTGAGTTTTGTACTGCCATGGGTGTTGGAGAGGTAGAGTCCAAAACTAGCATGGGTACACCTGAATTAAATCCTGAGTGGAGCAAATTGTGCTCTGAGACAACAGGACTCACTAAGTGGGAGAAATAGTACATTCAAAAGAGGAGAAAACTAAATTTTAATATTTTAAAATGCATTCTTTAATAACAATATGAATTAAGAAAGTAATTTTTTCTGTTTTAATGAATTAATGCTGGGGATTAAGGAAAGAACACAAGATCACGCAGTGTGTTTGGAAAGCCTGCTCAGCAGAACAGTGAGTGAGGCTATGACTACTCGTGGGATCACCTTCAGTATGCTTTTACCTACAGTATGCTTTTACTTACAGTTTACATGAAAGTATATGTCAGGAGGTTTCTTACATGATTTACATGTTAGAAATGTCAAAGGAGAGTGTTTCACAGTAAGACAGAGATGATTTCTGAAGGTATCTGATTTGGGGTTTGGGTTTGGTTTTTTTTAATGTTGAACAGCTATGAACTGAAAGAGAAAGCTGCTGCCATCTTACAAGAAGAGAGATACCTAGTCAAGATACCAGATGTGCCTTTTAAGTGTACTCTCTGAAAACCAAGAAATCCACCTCAAGATCAGTAAATTCTGTGAGGGCACATACATGCTACCCAGTATCATGCACACATAGAGTATCAAGCCTGTGTTCTCAAATGAGGATAATGCTTGGAATACTAGCAACAAGGTGCTGCATTTGAAAATTTTGGACTTTTAACAGATCATTGCCCCGACGGAATCAGAGATTCAGAGAAGTGAAGTGCTGTGATCAACGACACACACCGTGCTTCTGAAGAGGAATTCAGGAAATGCAACTTCAGCTAGTATAAAGAATTGTCACCTCTTTGCTTTGGTTATGTGCATCCTTAAATTAACCATTAGATAATTCTGCCACTTGACTGAACTTTGGCACATTCTGCATTGAAGGTATTTATTCTTCCTTGTCCAGGAGGAAAGGCTGTAGTGGTCGTTATGGAAATAAAAGAGAGAATAAAGCTCCCATGCAAATCTTATGTTTTGTGTATTTTCTTATTTGACTATAAAAGTGATATTTGCAAAGGTGTGGAGTCAGGGATGTTTTAAAACTGCTGATGAGCATTATCCCATTGCTAGCTTAATTAAATACCAGTGATTTACCCATTACAAAAGACAGTTTGTTCCATTGCAGAATCCTTTCCTAGTGTATGAAGGCATAATGGGAGAGTGTAATATCAACTGCATGCACTATTTCTATAAAACAGAAATAGTGAAGTTGACTTCCTCTTGTGTTTTGAGATCTACTGATGAAAAGCGCAGTAGGGGCAGGTAATTTCATTATTGCTCTAAAAGCCAGTTGCTCCTCTCTGCACTAGCAGATACTCCTCTCAACCAATTAAGATATGGGATTAAAAGGATGCTATCAATTTAGAATATTTTTCCTTTAGCCAGAATAGTAATAACACCTTGGAAACCACACAATAAAATTGCTTTGCAAATGAAATCTGACATTCTTGAGCACTACCATTTGTTTTCATGCACTGATCCCTCTACCTGTGGAGAGATCTTGCTGACAGTTCCTGCTGTACTCCTGCCCCAGGTTACTGATTATGATACTACATTAAACATCCTCTTGGAAGCCAGCAAGCCTCTATTGCTTCTGTAAACATCTCTGGCAAGCAAAGCTGCCTCTTCTGTCCCTGTGCAATGGGAGTGCAGGGGTATATCTCTTGCTTATTGCATCTTTTGTTTTATAACTGAGGAGTTAGCCATCAACAGAACATGCTTCCCCAGGTTCAATTTAAGCCTGTTTCTTTCACATCCTGAATGTGACAGTCACCTCCAGATGGGCCTCCATGGAAAGTCTTCTGTCAGCCCGCGTGCTCCAGAGCAGTGGCAGGATTAACACACACAGAGAAGTTGGGGTACTTGGTACAAAATCAGAGTCCTCCCTGCTCTGACATAAAGCTTCGGAGATCTTTTGTAATCTTTTATGGAATTTTAGAGCTGTGTTGCTGACTAAGACATGGGAATCTGGCATCTTGTCCTTTAAAATCTGGAATTTCTGCAGTATTTTGCCTTCCAGAGATATTTGCCTTTGGAACAGGAGGGCCTTCCCCTATGGTGATGACCTGTGGGAGAGTAGAAGAAAGGCAGAGATATTTGCTGTGAAGTTTTTCTTCCCACTGTTTCCATTGTGGAGAGATAGTCAGGAGAGGGGTTTTGGAGCTCTCCTTATTCTCCAAACCTCTCTTCTCCTTTCTGAAAAATCTTAAAGGTGTCAGCACCCCAGGCCTGAGGAGTTTTAGGTCACTAATACCCAGGTTAGGGTGCTCAAGAGGATTCTGGAGAGCATTTTATTATGTTTGCTTGCCAAAAGACACATGTTTGGGGGTGTGTGGGGGAAAGCTAAAATAAGAGTTTTGGATTAAAAATACTTTTAAAACAGTAAACTTGAGGTGCGAGGGCTTCTGTCAGCAATTTGCTTTTGCGCGTAAATAGTGAGTGGGCTAAACCAGATAAATTTCAGTATGCTCACATATTTTCTAGTGTATTGTCCACACTCTTTACTGAACAGTGGGCAGAACTAAAGACGATCATACATGTGTTCAAGTTGTCTGTACACTGGTAGTTTACACAGGTTTTCCTTTAGCTCTAATAGATGGAGTTTGACTTGCTGTAGAAGGAGCACTGTGTATTCAATTCTGATTTGCCATTAACATAAATGTAGTGACAATGTATAGTGTGTGAAAAACTGGTGAAGCAATGTTAAAAAATATATATATTGGTGCTATAATTTGTTGACATGTTTAAAACTCATCCCTGAAATGGATTCCTTTGAGTGATGGACTAACTGTACAGTGGCCACAGCTCTTGCGAGAAACCTCTTTTTTGCCCAAGGGGAAGCTGAAGTCCCCAAAATCTTGCTTTACATTTACCTGCAGCACACTGTGAGCAGGCACTCCTCTGTTTCACACAGTCAGGGTACACACATTTCGCATGTCAAAGGGGGTGTTGGGTTCAGCATTCTTAATCGCTTTATAATTGGATTCTTTGTTGGGCCGCTTTGTGTGCATTTATCAGCAAAGTCCAGATCAAGAGAGGTCAAGCAAAGTCTCCCCAAACTTGCCATTGCCCTTTCCACAATTGAGATCACTCCTTTAAACTTTAGAAGACCAACATTTTTCTTTATGTCATCTGTGGACTAGGGTAACATTTACTTCAGTTGAAATGTATTTCCATAAGACTGACAGAGGGCCCCTATAGTCTTGCTTGCCTGTGGGAGCAGGGCAAGAGGAAATGCCAAGGGCAAGTCTCTCTCAGACCTGCAGACTTGTTTCTTTTTGATCCAGTGTGTGTTTCTTTTTTATTCTTCCCCTAAGCAATGAATTGAGCTCCTGCAGCAGAGGACTGAGTACACACATAGTGGAAAGGTTACTTCAATCAGAGGGAAAAAAAAGGAAAAAAAGAAAGAGAAAGTGCTCCCCAAATTGTGTGTGTGCATCTAGAAAAGGAAGCTCTTCTACTCATAAACAGAGGTGTCAAAAGAGAGCCCCTTTAAGGCACCTCCAGCAATCCTTCTAGATGACTTTTCTTATTGTTTTTAGCAGCAACATGAGCACACTTGAGAACCCCACTCCTAGATCAGAACCCCATTTTGTCAGCAATTGTACAAATAATCCCATACTGCCCCCTAGTAGGAGATCTTACAGCTCTCTTCAGGAGAGTACACAGAGCAATTATCAGCCCAAAAAATTGTTTCTAGTTTACAAAGACAATCACACAATAATTATATTCCTTTGCTGGACATAGAATAAGAAACTATTGACCCCTTACTAAAGTTTTTTTTGTTTGTTTGTTTTTTGAATTTATGAAGAAGGTTCCTGCCTGTTATCTCCAAAAATTCATGTGAAAATGCAGTGTGAGGATGAAGGGTTGATCTTAATTCCTCAATATGAATATGCACTGTCCTTCTGGCTCTGGGGAGAGCTCAAGTGGGAAAAGTCACAGAGAAAGTACACATCTCTGGTAATTACTTTAGTGGATGAGAAAGAATGTAATAAAAGCAGGCCATTAATGGACTTCAGTAGTGTTCGCAGTCAAAGTACATGAGCCTTGTATCAGCCAGAGGTTGGGAGGGCTAAAGCAATTTCACCGGCTATGTGATCTTTCTATGACTGCAGCAAGTGTTTTATGGGTGGGAGCTTGGTTCTGAGAACACAGCCTCCCTTGTAGAGTCTTCATGTACACAAAAGTTTATGTCCCTCCAAGAGCAAGGACAGTGAAAGCCATTAGTATGAATCCTCTGATTCAAGCACATGTACCTTAGGACGTGACAAAGGAACAACCACACCCTGGATGAAATCAGTTCTCTTCAATGTTTCTGAAGGGTGCAGAGGAGCTGGGGGGTGGGGGGTGGGGTGCAAAAGGAAATAATAAAATGAAGTTTTTTAGTTAGTTCTTAAAATAGCTAACGCTAAAATATTTCATACCAACCCTGACAACTTATGTCTGACTTGCTGTCCTTTGAGACAGCCAGCCACAGCACTAGTTTTTTAAATTCCAGCAAGAAATTCAAAGCTGTCCAGAGTCCTCAAGCCATAAAGAAATACTCATGTGGTCTGGCTATAACTTTGTGCTCAAGCCTGTGTGTATAATTAGTGCATGCACAATCACTTGTATTTATCGGTATCTGAGTTTTCTAAGACAAATTCAGCCTCTTGCTCACAAAATTCCTTCTTCTCAGAGACTGCACACTCATTGCTTTTCACATAACAGAGGTAATTTATTTCCCTGTTGCATCACTTCGAAAACGTGGCTGTTTCTGGAATGCTATTGAGCCAAATGGTTTAGATATCTGACCAAGAGTAAGTCTGTGAAGTTGGAGCAAGTATGAGTTCAATTCAGCACCAGTTCCCCAAATAGCTATATTGTCTAAGTTCCCCTAGCACTTTCTCTACACAGGGCAACACCTTCTTTTCATTTTTCCTTGGACCTTTTAGTTGTATATCGTTTTGCTAGTGCTTTGTAACATTTTAAAGGTGTGTTGGCATATTTCATTTGTGATTTTGCACCAGGCCAAGAAGCAGCCCTTTATTTGAAATCAACCTGTGGCTGCACAGAAGTAAGCAAAGTTTGCAGTCTCTATACTGAATAGAGCTGTTGCTTGAAATCTCCATCCAAGATACAGTGAAAACTTGACTGGACAAAGTCTTGAGAAACTTGATGTAAATTTGAAGTCAGTTTAGAGCAAGAGAGTTGGACCAGATGACCTACTGAGATCCCTTCCAGTCTAAACTGTTCGGTGATTTTTCCCAAGCCAGGCATGACAATGAGCATGATGCAAATTTGAGTTAAAAGCAGACTGCCTTGATTCATTAGAGCTAGGGCAGAGGTGGCCAGGCCACCAAAGAACGTCTCCCCCGCTCACTCACATGAATGTTTTATGAGAGGTAGAGTGCTATGGAGTGGGGACACTATCCTCTGTGAGTGCTGATTGCAGCTTTTGGGTAAATAGCAGTCATCTACATTCAGCCAGTAAAAAGCATCTCCTTCCTGTAGTTTTCAAAGCTTCCTCAGTCCCACCTCAGATGCTGAAAGGAGCAGTAGTTCCTTGCTCATGATGGACCCTAAGCATACACAAGAAAGGCTTGTTCTTGTGAAAGAAGTCTTTTGACTGTAGGGCTTGTCTCACTTTCTAAAATCAATGTCACTGTCCCACCAAACTGCCAACAAAACAGAGTTTAGGACTGCTGTCAGAAAAACCATCAGCAGCAAGACTCTTTCCCTTTTCTAAGCAGCATAGCTATGCTAGCAAACTCCAAAGGTGGCTCTGATTCTTGTTACTTGTTGGAGAATCTCACTGGATACTTAAGGAAATTAGAGCAGCCCCCAGAAACTCTGCTGCAGTTTCAACAAGAGTCCAGAGCAATATAGACACGACGGGTATGATTCACTTCTCCAGATTCATCTTAGTGTAGGTGTCTAAAATAGGTCAAATGAATCACAGCCTAAATTTCCTGCTTAAAAGGGAGTCTACTTGCCTTGCTCAAACATACGTGTCTCTATTAGGAATGACTCTCACCAGACACTTCTAACATTAGCCCTACTGTAGGAATGGTACATATATGTTGCTATTTCAATATATCAAGTAATAAATATAATGAAACAAGGTATTTCAATACATTTAATTAATTGACAATTTTTCTTAACATTTCCCAGATGGGAATTTCATAATTTCTGGGTTCCAGAATGAAGGTAGGTGTCAGGATTGCCCACCAAACGGTGTGTATTTCTTTGGAGAGCTCCAGACATCAGTCACAGGTGACCAAAGTCTTCGCCATCTTCCAGACCCCAAAGGCTCTCTTCTACCTTTAGAGTCACCACAACAGGAGCTGCATTTTTTTTCTATCCAAGAAAAGAGAGCTGTAAATATGAAAGGAAGGACTATCTGGCATCCTTCTAAATCTGGTAAATTCTTTCACTAATATGGTAACAGTCTCTCTTATCTTATCTGAGAAAGGATTCATTTAGTTTCCTCAAGAGAAATAGCAGATAGCTTTTCACAATGTTCAAAGGTCTCACGGTTCATATTTATTTCATTCATAGGTCTGGCCAAATAAACTTAATCACACTGCACTGGTCCCTCATTTAGCCTCATTATTCTAGTTTATTTCATAAGGAACCTAATCTTCACTAGCATTTTTTTTAAAGCCAGGGGATAACAGCCAACACAGAAACACACAGAGTCTATCTCCCTTGAAAGCAAATAACTTGCAAGCAAGCATTTACGTCTTGCATGAACAGTCACTAGTCTACAAAAATTGTGTCTATAACCTTGATCACAACATACCACTGTGCTTGTCCATCACAGCATAGAGTTTTTATGCAATTGTCCCAGCACTCTCATACACATTTATACAGGAACTAGAAAAATTTGGGAATTCTGCTGAGCAAAGTCTATCAGAACAGAATTCCCTACCTGAAATGCCATTCTGGGTGTTTGGCTTACCCAGCTTTGAAACAATCCAGAGTAAGGTGTGTTTAACATGCATATGCCTATATACCTGCATAATGATATACAGAAAGATTCAGATAAGAGAAAATAATGCCATAAAATAGGGATATAAATGGTTGTGTCTTCATATTTTAATAATTTCTGTAGTAAAAGATGAAGAACAAGAGTCTCAGAGATCACCAGTGTTTCAGCATTTCCAAGCACCCACCAGAAATGTTCCCCAAGTTTTGAATAACTCACTCTCTGACAAGATCCTTTTAAGGTATTTCAAACTAAAGCAACCAGAAAAATCACGGTATATACTATATGACTACTCATTTGTTCATTTATTTTTGGCACAAGCTCATAATTTTCACTATTAAACACCTAGATAAGTACCAAGAAATCACTATTCACTGGCCAAATGTGTCCCCATTAAGCAGAGTTTATGCTAATACTGTCTCAGTTAAGTAACAGTTATTCATTATCCTCAGGCTAAGTTGTTTCACTGGCAGATGTCTCATTAAAACAGATGTTCTGAGCAACCACAACCATGCAAAACAGGGGATTCTCTATTGTCATTATTGTTGTTGTTATTATTAACAATAAGCATTTACATAAACACTTCACATGTACATAACTTACAACTACTCTCTACGTATTCCTTACCCTGAAAGTATTGTGATTCGGAGACCATTTGCCACAGTGGAAGCAATTGCTAATTGGTGATAACACAACACAGCATATGTTTTTTGATATTACTGTTATTCTGAAGAAAGTGTTTGACCTTACCTTATGCTATTTTGGAACTTTTCCTCCACAACCTAAAGAAAAGCATAATGCATTTAGAAAAGACAACAGCATTCTTGGTAGCTAGAAGAGGGCCAGGGAGGTTTCTCTCAGAATGAGATAACCACCTTCCTTTCCCCTTTTCTTTCCCTACTTCCCTCCCCTCTTTCTTTGGATTTCAGACTCTTCTCTCTGTGCATTTATTCCCCTTAGAGCCCCATAAATTCCTCTCCCACCCGCACACTATGCCACACTGCTCTCTCCTTCTCCTTACTGGAGGAGTTTCCATTCTGGGAAGGCAGGAAAACCAGGCTTTCAGCCCTCTGCTTTCCTGCTCCTCTGCCTGGAGCACTGCTCAGCTTCTCCTACCCTCAAGGGAGCCCACCCAGGTCTTCCTCAAGGGCAATGCTTACAGAGCTGAGCTGGCCCCTACAAACCTCCCAAGCATTTAGCAGCCAAATAAGGCTGTAATGAGTGCAAATAAAATGTTTAAATGCTCAACCTTGCCAAGTAAAAGCAGTTTTCTGTAGCAATAGTAGCAGGGGGAAACGCCACCTCTAGCAAATATTATGTCCATCCTCCAAAGGGTGGGGACACTACAGTTTCTAAAATAAAGTTTTTCCCACTTGCTGTCATGGCAAAATAGGGCTGTCTCTTCCCCTAGTCTCATTCTGAGGAATTTTTCAACCATTTTTGTTAAAACTTAAAAAGTGCATATGCTTATTCTGAGACAAAAATCCCCCATGGGAAATATCTGTGCAGGTGAAGCTTGAGTAAAAGTTGAAAATAAAGACTTAGAAAGGGAAGTGTCTGGAAACCCTGGTAAGTGATGTTTCTAATGCTGCTTGCAAATATCAGAAATTGGGAAAGAAACAGGAATTTGAACTTGCGCTTCCAGCCTCCCTAATGGATTAGAGAGCGCTTAAGCAGCTCAGATCCTCTGTGACAGGTTTGCAGTCAGGAGCAGGAGCGGCGGGACCACACCAGTTTGCTCCAGCTCAATCCAGTGCAATCATCCAGGCAGCCCTTGCAAGGTACCATGGACCCAGGAGGATGCGGACCATCAGGGGATCGGATCTGAGCTACAACAGAAACATGGGAGCAGGATAACTCAACATGGCCAGGTAGGCCAGGCAGGGGATGGCAAAAGAAGACAACCGGCATCCTGAAGTGGAGCAGAGCGGCTCTGATTTGCATTAATGGGTGCTCAGGCTCAAATGTCAGCATGTCCGCTTCATCAGTGAAGAGGCAGATGAGTGAGCAATTGCCTGATCTCCGTGGAGGCTGTGGGGCGTGATTCAGTTGCGTGCAGCAGAAGTGTTGCCACCTCACCCCTAATGAACTAACACCATAATGAACACAGCTCCCTTTGCAGAACATTTGTTTTATCTGTTGAATTAGGCTTGTTAGACAAACCCTAGAGAGGTTTTTCTTCTCTCTTTTTTTTTTCTTTTTCATAATCTGTGAAAGTTAAAAGCTTGTTGTTCTTTCACACAGTCTCAGATTTGTCTTTTGCTGTTTCATAAAGACATATTTTGACTGCCTGAAATGTCCTATCACCGGTAGTGTCAATGTGAATGCAAGGAACTCAGAGGACAGTTAATCAACACCATTAGCAAGGTCCCATGTAGAGCATTAAATACCAGTTTGGAAAAATTTAACTGTGTGATAATAAACAGAATAGGTAAAATCACCATGTTGTTGTTCTGGTCAGTGCAGGCAAAGGTATCTGAAGTTTATGTAGCTCAAATTATGTATGAGTAAATCAGTTCTGCTTTTTTGTCTTTAATGATGTCAGTGGGAAACACTTGAAATCCCATAATACTTTTTGAAATTTCAGATTTTTTCCTAATCTAAGCAAAACCAGAGAAGTTAATCTCTTGAAAATGTTCATAGTGAGAAACTCTCCCACAAAAGCTAATTCAAATGAAAGAAAAATATTTCCTTCCATAGTTTAAAAATATTTTTATTTGATTTTGACTGCCTTATCTCCTTTGTATCCCTGTTATTGTGACCCTGCTCCTTGACTGAAAAAAAACTTGAATAACGTTTTTTAACTTGCATCTTTTGTTACAAAACAAAAAAAAATGTTTTTGATAATTTTCAGTTCAATATGTTTAATAGGAAAAAAAACCCTGACCAACCCTCATTACAGCCATTAACAATTTGCATTATTAAAAAAAGATGGGGAACCCTGGAGTCAGACCCCATCTCCTTTGTCAGGAAGTGTGACTCTTGTCTACATACATGGTGAGCTAGATGGAGCTGAGAAGCTTTTAAACTAATAATTCCTCAGGTAGCTTGGAATCTGGGTGAGAGCCAGTGACAGTTTGACATGCAGTCTGATAAATTTTGGTAGCAATATAGTGGCTTTTCAAGCTTTGATGAACCTTGCATCAGAGCATCTCTGAGAGATAGCATCTTCATCTTTATACACAGATTTCCCCCAGAAAATCCGTGCCTATAGCACAATGGGCATGCAGGAGTTGCTTGTGCCCAATCCTAATTATTTCCCTTTTTACTGAGTTATTTAATTTTTCTCCAGTGGATACCCTGGTTATTTTGCAGAAGTACAATTTCACCGGCAGATAGAGAGACTGGAGTGAAGAGAGTATGTGCTGTGATGAGCAGGACACAAGGGGTGTTTCGCTGTGACTGTCAGGAGCAGGAGGTGCCCATCAAGGTGCCCATGGATGCCTGCTGCAGGTTTGCCTGCTCAGGCACCTCCCAGGCACTCCGTTAGAGGCCTCTAATGCCACTGGGTCCAGCAGGGGAGGAAACCGGAGATGGTAAAGACTCGTTCATGCAGAAATATTTTGCTTAGGACTGGCTTCGGCCATGACCCAGATGGGAGCTGCACGCTGACACTACTGCAGCTGTGCCCGGGGCCCTGGAGGCATGGGAACTACGCTGAGTGATTTAAAAGGAAGGGCATCCCACAACACACATCTGCTGGGTGTTTCTTGTTTCTTTCCAGAACTGATCCCACACAGGGTGATATGTGGCAGTGCAGGATGAGTGTGTGGGCCTGCTTTACAGCTGGGTGGAAGCACCCCTGCTTCAAAGCTGCCATGTCCAGAGTGTGGCTGAGGGGCAGATTTTCCCACTGGAGCTAGCTGCTTAACCTCAGAGAAACATGGGCATCTCCAATTATTAGAGGGACATGAATGTTCTTCTCACCTCTCATTTGATGGACTGAATTTTCCTCTGGAGGGAGCCCTCTGGTTCCATCGATGACAGAATGAACTAGAGGACGTGCTTAAATTAGGTGCCTAATTTTTTTGTGTCTGTGATATGAATCCTGTGCCTAACCACGTCAAGAACTTTTAAAAATCTTGTTAAGCATTTTCTGGAATCTTCTGATGCCTAACAATATTTGCAAATCCAGTCCCAGCTGTTTCTTTAAAGAAACAAAAGATGAGTTAAACCTTCATGTTTAGGGTACTCCAAAATTAAGGCAACATGACTCATGATGAATCATGAGTACTCTAGGAGATCTCAAAAGTTTCTTCATTGTTTTCACTGTCTGAAAAGGAGAAAGTTTCGTAGGAAGAGGCAGGCTTCAGGAACTCTCATGTGGTATGTAGAAACACACCAGGAGGGCAGAAGGCAATATTCCAAGGTTTGGCAATTTTTTGTCCTTGCAAATCAAGAGGGTCACATAGAGGTTAAATTCCTGGATAAACATTTATTTTATTTTCTTCAGCACTGAGGAGTAAAAATAGACAAAATGACAACTTCTGTCACTGCCAGGGTGGGTCAGACAGTTCTAGCACAGTCCAGCACAGAAATATGTACATACTTATTTATTACTTTAGACCAGCTCAGCAAATAGCCTGATTTGTGGCTACTTTTTGCAATTATTTTCAGGAAAAAATCTTCCACAGTCTTACAGTAAATAATTCATGAGAGTATTTATCTAAAACTCCCTGTCCCCTGGCCCTGTAATTACTTGCTCTTTAAACAATTCCTGTGTTTTGTATACATGTAACTGACTGTGTCTCAATTGCCTATGACAATATAATACAGGTAATTTTCTTTGGCTGCCTTACTCTATCATTACGTTGGCTCTCTGCTTAATATGTCACAGTAATGAATGTATAACAATGCCGGTAACTTTTCCCGTGCTCTTCTACTAGTTTTTTAAAGTGAAGGGAGGGGGCAGAGACTGAAGTCTAATTAATAATATGCTCATTTCGGCTTTGTAATGAGAAAGAGAAAGGAGAAATATGAAGATGGCTGTTTATTTCTTAAGCCAATATAGCTTCAATCCATGATTATGGCTGGCAATGTGACTCTATGTGGCTATTTCATTGTCGGTACATAAAAAACTGCAAAGAAAATGAAGTGTAAAAAAAACAGACAAGCAGCAGGAGGAAAACATTTCATCTTGTACACAACTAAATGGGAAAAGAGACAAGCAGGCAACAGATGACAGATGAATGGGCCTATGATGGACTGCATTTTTGTGTCAAAACAGAGCCAACTGTCTAACAGTCATTCAGACGGTAGGAGAGGCACCACACAGCATGATTTCCAGTTCAGCTGGCACTTAGGGGTTTAATTATGTACATGGTAAATATTCTGCGAGGACAATATCCTGGCTTCAGATATGGGCACCCAAAGCCAAGGTTTCTTTCTAGCTCTGCCTCTCCTACTGTTCTTAGCTTTCACTTTGAACTGATATGAAACTGTGCTGTGAATTCCCAGGGATGAAGGAAGCTGTCACAAATGCCACACCACTCTTTCCCATCCTTGCCACATGGAGAGCATTAATTCCCCTGTTTGTTCCTTGCAGGGGTCCTGTGCTCTGACATGGGTCCTGCTATCTGACATGAAGTGGTTTTAAAAGACAGATAAGGCTGGCTCAGGGTTAGTTTTTACACTGGCAGGTGGATATAACTTACACAGTCCACTTGTTTCCTGCTCTTCTCTCTGACCATCTTGTAGGCTGAGCAATGTAGCTTAGCACAGATGCTTTCCTTAAAACTGAAATGACACCATTTCCGTGTTGGATAGAGTCTAATGATAAGAAACAAGGATTTCTGACCAGTCAGCTTTCAACCTGGAAGGAAAAGCAAGAAGCTTTTTGCAAAGCACAGCAAGAAATAATTGCTTATTTATGAACACCTAATATTACAGTATAACTAGTACTGTATGATTAGTAGTAAATGGCTTTGCTAACTATATTAGAGCATTCCTGTGCACACATCTGTCAGTGGTTGGTAGAAGCCCACTGAATGGCAGATTGAGCAATCACTTCCATTATTGCTGATTTCTCTCACACTGCCTCCAGCTCTGGTGTAAAACCAGCAGTAACTGGCAAGTCAATCAAGCTAACCAAGTTAAGTCCAGTGCCAAATCAGAGTCCCTCCAGCTGACCCAGCCTCACAGAGGGTCCGCCACCCAGAAGGGCTCCTTTGGGGTCTTCACCTATTCATTGTTTTCCACAGAGCAATATTCAGTGCAAGAAGAAGGGGTTGGGTGCAATGTTTGGGCATACTCTGCTTTGGCTGTTTCAAGGCTAAAAAGACCTTTTCCCCTTGATGGCCATAATCACTGTGAGGCTTTGACTAGTAGAAATACTTAACCTGCTGTTAAATCCAAGGTGCTGCTTGTAAGAAACAGGTACCTTTCTAATACAGTTCTAGTCTTTGAACAAGTAGCCTCAGAGTCGGGATGAAAGGACTGGCTCTGCAAGGGCAGAAAGATGTCATGTCTTCTTCAGGCTGAGTTTCCTTCTGGCTTTTCTTTTTAAGTTTTTAGACATCAGGAAAGTGATATAGCCTACAGATTAGACTGTTCACAGTGTGTATATACTGAAGTCATACGCGTACCCCTCAGCCCTTGTTTTTTGGTTTTGTGGGAAAGACAAATGAAGAGATGGAAGAGAGGGACTGGGGTGCTCTTTGGGGCTCTGTAAATCTTCCACCCTTTGCAAAGTAACTTTCAGTACCTGAGACCTCACTGGTTTGTTTCATTTAGTGCCTCTTAACAAAGGTGGCAGATCATTTTTCTATACTGACTTGTTGAGACCATGTTGCTGCTGTGTCCTGGCTGATACTGACAAGAATGGGCAGGACTGTCCTTCAGTAGCTCCTTTTCTTCTTTGCCAGTAAGCACCAAAGAAAGGTTCAGGCAGTTGCTCATTCATGCCAGTGACCTTTAGGGGTATTCCCCAGCTGTCCAGGCTTGTCCCACTTGTCATCTGCATATGTGATCAGAGAGAACATGAGACAACTGTGGTGCAGATGCGCTGGCTGTAAATATACCTCTAGTTCTCCTTCCAAAGACAAGTTTTCCAGAGATGAGGATTTTCCTAGGAATTTAAAAAAAAAAAAAATGTTCTTCTTTCCTTTGGCAATATTTTCCTTTCCATTTTAGTAATCAGAATTATTAAATTATCTCCCCCAGTTCACTGATCCTTCTTTGCCAGCCTTTCAGTTTTCCTGGAGTTTGATTGACCTATGAAATGCAAAATTCAAGGAAAGCATTCACTTTCTACCCACTCTCTTTGTTTCATTAAAATAAACTGAACCAACCCAAACTGTGATTTTTCCAGTACAAAAATATTTAAGTGGAAAACGTTCATCTGGTCTTACAAGATCCGGTGTCTGCAGACAGGGCCTGCAGCATGTGGGGAGTGATGAGAGGGGCAGGAAGGGTGGCTGTATGCCATACGGCCTGGTACCACCTCCTTACATATCCAACTAAATCTGGCCCTGTGCTTATAACAGGTATTCTTCCTCTTCCACCCATATGGCTGTCCTGCCAACCTGTTTCTATCTGGGCTAGGACATGGCTGCCTGCTAACTCCATTGTGATTGTCAGAGGAAATGGAAGATCCCTTCTGTACTTGTGTAGTTTTCTCATAGCTTTTAGGAACAAATTGAGAAGTTGTAACTGATTTACAAAGCCCTTCCAGCTGTGGGCTGTGATTTCCCTTCCTAAGTCTGTTTTTGTTCATTACAGCAATTGGAAAAAAGCTTGGGCTTTTGAGCATATAGTCTCCAGATTGGAGATCTGGCTATTCTGGCTGCACGTTACTTTTCCTTCATTCCTTCATTCCATTCATTTCCTTCTTAAACCCTAGAATTTGCTTCTCTGCTAGTCTAATAGAAGCCAAATATATTGACTCTCACAGCGTGTGGCAATCCCTGAGGGTCACCGGTAAATGCACTTTTAGTTGCCCTTCTTTTTATGTATGTGGTTGGAGATGCAGGGACAGGAAAAGATATAAAGTACTTGCCAAATAAGTGGTTAATTATTTAGCAATAGCAAAAATGAGCTGAACCAGAAGAAATTGATCTTGCAAGACCTAATTAGAGCTGATTTTTCTAAGGGGAGCAAGCAGCTGCTTGGGACACCAGGTTATGCAGAGGTCTAGAAGGTCTTACTAAGGTAAGGTAGATATCTGTGCAAGTCTTCCAATGTTTGGGGAGGGAGTAAGGCAGGGAGGCCCAGCTCTGCTGTCATTTATCCTGGGCTTCCTCTTAGGACCCTTGCCTGTTCTGTATCCAGAAACACTACTGCCAGTTTCCCCTACAGATAGACAGCTGGGCAGGATTTAATGATGTATTCCCTTGGTTACAGATTCTTCTATATACAGGATAAAGATGAGACAGAGAGAGAGAGCAAGAGGCCTGTATACCTTTAATGGACTCTGCTTTATTACTGGACTGCATTATCCAAGCTTTCCAGATGGAATATGCAATTTCAGTGAGTTCACAACCAATGATTCCTCTTTATTTGTCAGTTGTTTTCCTGCCATGTGATACTAAGAGGGTATGAGGGTTGCTGAGGTGTCAGCAGCCAAGGAAATAAATATGCTGATAAAATGACTTACTAGGTTGCAGTAACAGAAACTGTCTAAATTCCTTGCTAACAGAACCTACTCATGATAAATTACATCCCTGCATTTGAAAACACCCCCAATTCCCTAATAATAACCTCTCCAGATGAATCTGTGCAGCACTGGCTATGTTTCAGTTTATGGGAGACTCATACTATGTCCATTTGAAGAATTGATGACCCTCTGTAGCCATTTCAAATCCAATTTGTCCCACACACTGTGAGATAAAGATTTTCACTTGTGTTGAGCGTTAACCCAGAGAGTGCTGAACTTCTGCAGCCCTCTCACAAAACGAGCTCTGAGGAGGAAAGGGGTGTAAAGCTCTGTCTGATGGGAGCAGAATGGAGATGCAGAAACATGAACACTGTAGAAGCATTGAGTATGTATTTTGATACTGTCCTTATAAATCCCATATTAAAAGGAAATTATAAGTGTACTTACCATCCTGTAAGAAATGCTAATGGTTTAGGAGTTCAGTAAATCTTGAGCCAGAACGCATTACCAAGACTATAAAGAACATTACATGTGCAAGGGAGCTCCCAACATGCTATTACTAGAGCTTCCCAAAGCATAAAGGGAAGCATCCAGTACATGGAAACTTCTTTAGAAGGGTTTTAATCCCCTTTTTGGTGGCTTAATGAGAAGAGCCTAGGCTAAGACATGCAATTGTGCCTGTGGCTTTTGGTTATCACAGAATCACAGAATGGCTGAGATTGGCAGTGAACTCTGGAGGTCATCTTGTTCAATGCTCCTGTTCAAGCAGGTTCCCCAGGACCATGTCCAGACAGCTTTTGAGTATCTCCAAGGATGGAGACTCTGCAGTCTCCCTGGGCAACCTGTGCCAGTGCTCGGTTGCCCTTATAGTGAAAAAGTGTTTTCTGATGTTCAGAGGGACCCTCCTGTGTTTCAGTTTGTGCCCATTGCCCCTTGTCCTGTCACTGGGCACCACTGAAAAGAGCCTGACTCCATCTTCTTTGCATCCTCCCTTCAGGTATTTATATACATTGATGAGATCCACCCTGAGCCTTCTCTTCTCCAGGCTGTGCAGTCCCAGCTCTCTCAGCTTTCCTTCATATGTGAGGTGCTCCAGTCCTTTAATCATTTTACTGGACTTCCCTGGACTCTCTCCAGTATGTCCCTGTCTCTCTTGTACTGGGGAGCCCAGAACTGGACCCAGCACTCCAGGTATGGCTTCACCAGTGCTAAGTAGAGTGGAAGGATCACCTCCATTGACCAGCTGGCAACTTTCCTCCTAATGCAGCCCAGGATACCATTAGCTTTCTCTGCTGCAAGGAGACATTGCTGGTTTATGTTCAACTTGATGTCCACCAGGACCCCCAGGTCCTTTTCTGCCATGCTGCTTTCCAGCCAGGCTGCCCCCAGCATTTACAGGTGCCTGGGTTCCCTTGTAGAACTTCATGAAGTTCCTGTCAGACCATTTATCCAGCCTGTTGAGGTTACTCTAGATGGGAACATGACCCTCTGGTGTATCAG
>VZTL01068934.1:12906-24800 GCA_013400535.1 Scopus umbretta | reverse complement strand
CAAACTTGATCACCAGTTAACTGGCTCTGGTAACATGCGCAATGGATTTAAGATTGCTGGGATGGAAACAGAACAGGTGCTAATTTAACAGCTACCTATTCACATTAAAGGAAATACTTTATTATCAATAAGATTGAAATATGAGGTTTTTGAAAGCTATTAAGGAGCTAAATTGTATTCTGAGTATTATGAGGCACAGCACATACACTTTTAGAACTGAAAACAGTTTGTTTACTTACATTGAGTGCTTCCATATCTTTATGAAATTCCCCTTCCCAGAATTTGGGGAGCTTTGAGAATATGGAATTGTCCGTCACCTGACTGCCAAATTTTGTGTCCAACCAGTCAGACAGCAAATCTTTGGCTTCTTCCAATAGTATCTATGAAACAATAATTGTAAGTGCAACTGATCAAAGACTTGCCTGTTTAAACTCTGCAGAAAGATCTTATTCTGAACAGAGAGGTTTGCTTAAGGAAAAAGACACTTGGCTATGAATACAGAGTAATCCGTGCTTCTACCAGATTTTTATCATATTGCCCTTCATAAATATGGATGAAACAAACAGAGGAAGGAAGATAAACTGATAAGTGCTATCTGTTTTGATATCAATCACTTAACTAGGCATGTGAAATTTACGCTGTAAACACTGGATGGGACCTGCAGTTGTATCACATCATCTGTTCCCACCATTACTACTGGATAATCCTAACAGAAGAAGCCTTACTGTGCATGTTGCTAAAAAGTATCCAAAAGACTAATTTGAACATCAGCAAGGATACATTTCAGTCTTATACTAAAAGATGACTTCTTTTTTTTACAATAGGATCTAGCCCAGAAGCTGCAATTGCTTAGATTTTGGTTGTTTTAAAAATTCTGTTAGGTCAGTATGCACTTTTAGAAAGGCACTTGATATTAGAATAGCTGGATTATTTTTTTTTTTAAAGATAATTTAGACAAAGAGTCTTCTCAAGAAGGGAGCACATACCCTATGCTTCCTACAGTAATTATCACAAATAATCTGAAAGCAGGAAAAGATGAAAATGGAAACCAATTACTAAAAGACAGTATTGACTGACCTGGTTACTGGGACAGTACCAAAGCCCAGTAAAATCAAAGGGATTATTGCCACTAAATGTAATGGCCTTTGGATAAAAATTATCCTGACCATAATCATTTGGGATGTATTTTCTTCTCTGGTCAGAGGTTGAAATCCTTGTGTAGAAAACTGCCACTAGTACTGGAACGTCATAAATGCATGTTCAGTAATTTATACTGAAACTAATTCATCAAGACAAAAAAGTCAAAGAGAAAGTCTAAATATATGCCAGAGAAAAATCCCCAGTGGAAAGGTAAAAATAACTGAGTAATTATCACAGCTGGAGCAGGGAAAAAAAAAAAAGTCATTGATAAAAACAGCATCCAAAAACTATATAGTTGAATTCAAGGATCAAATTTCCTGTATTGAATGCAAAGTACTAAAAAGTCCTCAGGCCCACCATTCCTCTTCTTATGAATAATAATTTCCATAATGTTTCAGGGAATTACTATCAGCTAAATATTATTTGTAAAAACCCTAATAATTATAAGCCAAATATAATTTAAAAAGAAGCTCAATCTGACCTCATGACATCTGTTGATCTCTTCTGCAGGGAGTTTTGCTTGCACACCTTCTTGTAGAGGGTCAAAAGCAGACTTCACTGCATTTTGAATTCTTTCCATCATTTGCTTTTTATCTGGGTCTGTGGTCTCATTTAATTTAACTGAAAAGAGCTACAATTAAAAAAAATTTAGAAAGCAACTTGCAGTACAGTAGCACTTTGTTCCATAAATAATATATTATCTTAGCCACATAGTACCTTGCTAGTGATGAACAATACATTATGCCACACAAAAAGCTTTGATATCAAACTACTGAAACATATTCATCATCAGAATAAAGGCGAAGTCAAAAGAATTTAGTTCACAGCCAAATTCTGTTTTTCAGAAAGACTTTATAAATTACTATATCATCACTACTGTTTAGTAATTTTCATTTTCTGTGCAGTTGATCACCTTAATTACACCGTTGATTATTGCGAATCTGAAAAGGAGAAGCTGTAATGTGAAACACAGAAAGATTAAATGCTATGCTTAGAGAGTATGTCAGCCAATGACAGTTGGGCAGAATTTCTAGGCCTCCTATTCCCAGGCCTGTATTTAATTCATTAGACTGATAATCTCTTCGTGATCTGTTATTCTAAAAATGACTGGAGAATCACCTTCCCCCACCTTCAGTCCAGCATACACGATTTATTAAATCCCCAAAGCTTTGGAGACTTTTTGCTCTTTCCAAGGCCATCAATAGTACAAAAGAGAAATCTCACAAGCTTTCAAAGACTATGGACACATACCACCGTTTTAAAACTATTTTAAAGGGTTATTTTTAAAGTTTGAATTCTAACACACAATCACCCAAATGCTTTTTGAGCTTTTTCTCCAATACCCCAACAACAATATACATGCACTCACAAAAAAGTTCTATGGACATAAAAAACAGGAATGCCTTTTACATGGATAGTTCTTGTCAATTCTAAAACAATGGAAGATCAAAATGATGTACAGTTCCAGTAACACTTCTAATTTGTGTGGTACCCGTTCAATAGAATAACTGAAACAAACAGAAAGTTTAAGAAGGTAGCTAAGTCAGAGGTATTTTTTTAGATGCTTTGCTACCCTACTGAGTAAGAACCTAAGATACTAGCAGGGATTAAATTCCACACCCACCTCTGAGGCAGTTTTAACATCTTCAAGTAGCTGATCTGGTGTTGATTTGTTCTCTCTATACCGTTCAAAAAGGTAGTTTTGTCTTGCTCTCTTGATGATCTACAAAACAGAACATGAAAATATTTTTGTGAAGCGACATATAGTTATACAAAGTGCAAATAAAATCTATTACATACCAAAGGCATTTCAGAATGTAGTAATACAAATTAAACACACCCTGCATAGTTAACCAGCTACCTCAACAGAGTTAATTAGGTACCTCAACAACAGGCATATAAAGTAAGTTATCTTTGTAAAAAGCTTAGTCATCATTATTTATGACAATGCTCATTTATATACAAGAATACAGGCTTTGCTACCACAGGAATGCTACATATCTGAGAAAAATCAATGACTTTGTGTACGAAATGTGTGTCTAAGTTAATAAGTGCTAAGATTTATCTTGGCTTATCAAATGGCAATTGTATATGCCTTTCTGACTTCTGTGCTCAACGTACAGTATTTTAGATTGCAATTTAAAAAGACCTTACCTTATCATCAATATCTGTAATATTCATGCAATAGAAAATGTCATATTTAAAATAATCCCTCAAGATTCTTCTCAGGATATCAAATGAGATGTATGACCTAAAAACATAAAAGATACAGGGGTGTTTTAGTGCACCCCTCAAGTCTATTTCTATTCTACGCGCAACCTACTTTAATGTCAGAGTCAATAATTTCACAGCAGTTTTAATTTTCCCTCATCTACTAGGAAGTTTTTAATCACACAATGACATAATATTATAACATGTTTTTAATCTTAAATCTCAAGCATTGATCTAACGAGAATATTTTCTAGTAATACACTCATCTAAACAAAGTACATTTTTCTATTAATCTTTTGCTTCCAATAGGCACTACCTACATCAAAATGAGGAGCTGCAGTACCTGGCATGTCCCATGTGAGAAGCATCATAAACCGTTGGACCACAGCAATACCACAAGACCTTTTTTCCATTCTGAGGCTGAAATATTTCCTTAATTGAAAGGGAAGGTACGGTGATCAGAAGAAATTGAAGACATATCTCAGGCCAGTAAAACCACATTTGGCAATTAGAACATGAAAACATGGATTATAATTATAAAAAAGGAAGTTATTCCACTCCCAGTTTTACCATAAGAAAAGATCACCATTAGCTTTATCATGTAAGAGAGTTAACAGGGTGTGGCTGCTTATCTGCCACATTTACCTGCACTCTTACCAATCAAGATATCAAATTACAAAGATTTGGATTAGACAGGGCATTATTCAAGCTGTGTTTGTTTTGTAAAAGGGAAGATCAGGCTTTCTTTTGCATTGAAAAAGGTTACAGACTATAATCATTTCACACATACTTGGATACTACATCCCATATAACATTAGTATTCTTAGTATTTCCTCTCTTTCCCAAAGGACCTTCAAACAAGATCACAAGAAGTTTTACCAGTGTGTATTACACTAACAAAACTGGAGAGACTTTTTTTTTTCCCCCACACAGACAACATTTAAAGAAGGAAACCGTGATTTTATTCTGTTCACGTTGGCTATACTTATGTGTATTACAGTTGAACCCCTAGGTATTTTGCATGATGGTAACTTGCAATCGGGAACTATATATTATGCAATATACACATACATACACACACTTGTAGCACATGTATATTTATCGTATATGTTACAACACTTGCTCAGCAAACTTGCTTGACTGACACAGCATCTCTGACACATATTTGGTAACATTCCACAAAATACTATCCAGAAACCTGTCCACTGATAGGGTAAACACTTAAACAAACATTTGATGACTTCTCTATTTGTGTTTCTGTGGAAATCTCCATTTTTCTTTCATTTAGTCACCTTATTGCGAGTCAGGCTGTTGTAGAGGCAGAGCCTAGAATGTTTTGTCCCTTCAGGGGGAGACCAGGGGGGCTGCACACGCTTGCCTTTACCTAGAGGAAAAAAATAGTTTAAAGAGAACTGAAAAGACACTTTCCATAAACAGATTTGCAGTATAACATTTTCTCCTTTTCACATCATTAAGTTATTCCAAAAGAAAAAAAAAAAATCAGACAAAGCAGCTCCAATCCTAGTAATCCACCTACTTTTGTCAGAGCTTCCTACACAGCCACTAAAAAACAAAGTAAATTATTTCAGTCTAGTTTATTTTCCACTCTCTGACTTGCCATTCCTATTAACTTTGGATGCAATTAAGAGGAAGGAAGAGGTTATAAAATTAAGAGCATGCAATTCAGTTAAAGCATTAACAAGAGCTTTGAAATTTAATGAATTATTAATAAAGTGTTACGGTAGTCCTGGGCTTTCAGCAACGCCACTGATTTTACTGTGACAGCATATCATAGATCTCATACAGAATTTGCAAAAAATCTCCAGAGACCAGGGTTAGTCTCTAGAGCTAATATTGACAGAGTACTCAGGGTAAGAGGGAGGGGAGACGGAAAGGTTTAGAAAGAACCTCAGCTTTTTATCATAGAATGTTGCTATGTACACAAGGCATTTTTGAACACACTCCCTTTACCACAAATATGGTACAATTCAGCAAGAGGCTAAATATTGCCATTAAAGAGAGTAGATAAAACCCGGGGTAATATTAGTGGCAATATTCTTGCATTTGTTTTCTTTTAAATTTTTAAGAAGCAACATAGTTGTTAAACTCATGGCTTTTTGAAACAAAAGTATGAGTATGTCATCTGTCGAAGACATGCAATTTGCTATACACAGGGCTGCTTACAGCTGTAATGATGTTAAACTAATTATCACATTAACTAGGAATGAAAGCAAACCAGGAAATTCAAAAATACAGTAAGATTGCCAGCTTAATACACACAGCACTGTCTTTAGGAATTCTCATGGTATGCATTCTAACTGCAATTAAAATATTACACAAACTATTTGTTTTGACAGCAAAAATTGCCTTTCTGATCATGTGTCTCAGGGTTCTCTTCATTAACTCTGTTTCCCCGGCATCTTTGTATGAATATTTTGGCTGAAAACCTTCAAGTACTGTAAACATTCATGGTATAAAACATTTAATCTCTTCCTCATCTTCCTTTTTTGAATGACTGCCTAAATAAGAAAAAAATATATTAACTGTAATACTCTGTCTCACAAATGGACTCCATTTAATCTCCATGTTAATGGAGATTCATAGAAATATGTGTTTATTCTAAACATTTAATTGTACAAGGTACTGCTGAACAGAATACCTTGAGTTCAAGAGCAGTCTATCCATAACACAGACCATGTACTAAGGCATGGATTTGTTTACTCTTTGATTTACAAAGATTACACTGGCATGTTTAATTGCGGCTAACGTTTCCCTCAGGGAAGGAAGCCTACGTGGGTTAGTCTAATAAAAGATAAATCTGTAAAGCTTGCTTTACTTACAACCACACTAAACATAAGAAAAAACCCAGATACTGCACCTTAGAGCTGTCACATGCTTATGAGTTAGGTGTCACGTTATATCCACTACATGGACACCAAGGGCAAAGTCAAAGGCATACTGTTTACAGTGTTCAAATACGTCTCTGCCAGCTACAGTCTTCCCCCTGGTTGAGCTGAAGTTCGTTTGCTCTAAGCCACCCCTGGAGCTCTCTGATACACCCCAAAAAACACCGATAAAATATCCAAGGTCTAAGAAGTGTGGCAGATTCACATGTCATTTTCATAGTGAACATTGCAGAACACCATTTCAGGACTTCTGATCCATATGCACAGATCATGAAGATAACAAGACATAACCTTTCAGAAAGAGAGACTTAACATTAAAGATTTAATGTACAGGAAAACAGAAACCTTTCCTCTTATTGCTCCACCCTGACCCATGAAAGTCTGCAGAAAAATTGTAGTTAGTGGCATTAAATCTGCTATCAGAGCCAGCAGTAAAGCTGAGATCCCTTCACTGCTGAAAGGAAATCAATAACCAGCACAAACGCATGCAGGCACACACACACGTACAGAATCTACTCGCAGCAGTCTGATTTTAGCTGCTGGTCTGCTAGGAATTGAGAACACATAGGATGAGAGGTTGTGAGAAGATGGCATTGGAGAAATATTAGTCAACAACCATCGGCAAAAATGACAGACATTATGCATTCATTTGTAGGTATTGCAAGCACTATACAACAGCTCTGTGTTGTTATTATTATTAATTATTTCATGACTCCCTGAGCAAGGATCTCACTATAAAGCAATTAAATTAGACTAGCTCATTGGAAAACAACTCAAGAGAGTGATGCAGCTCCCAAAAATGCCAGCACCCATCCTTACACAATGACCTAGATTAACCGGTTAGTATTTCCTCAAATCATCAGCAATGCCTAAATTATCAGGGTTAAAAAGGAACCCCAAATTTTCTTTTTGAAATTCAGTGTTCGTAACAATTTTAAGAGGCAGTATTCAGTTTACTTTATTATGAATTTGTATATTATACAACAACTATTTAGTTACCCTTGCAGGGGGAAAAAAGTGGACTGAGCAAATCCTGGTATTTTAGGGAACAAGCCAAAACCCACACATTCTTTTAAAACCCAGTGGCTTGCTTTTTTCAAGAAAATACACATAATCGAATTCTGTACACTGAGGGATTTTAAAATAAAGGAAATGTGGAAACGGAGCTTTAACATTCAAATAGGTCAGGATCTATCAATTAGGCAGTAACTGTACGCAAGAAGAATTTCATTACTTTGAATACAAGTTGATACGGTAAATTTTAAAGCGTGCAAGAGACTATGAAAGGGAACTTCCAGGAATTCTTAGCAATAAAAACCAATACAATGTCAGCTAGTCTATAACCTGCCCACCAGTTTGGTATTACTCACTTGTTTGAAGTTTACAAGGCTCATTTTTTTCACTGCTGCCATCATAGATTGCTTCTATGTGTCTGTACCACCGGACAACATGGATATACTGGTCCACAGGTGGCCCCGAAAACTTTCTGAATACCTCCACATCTGCATGTGAAAATGTGAACCCCTGGATATAACTACGAGTGCTCAGGTACTCGTTCAAAGCCTTCACCCTGGCTTCCTCTTCACTAATGCTCAGAATAAAACTGTAGCTGGAAGCTGTAAAGAGAGGCACAGGACATTTGATCAGCATTAAAAGAAGGAGATCCCATGACCAAAATATATCCTTATACTATACATCTCCCCCTCTAAATTAGCTCCGGCAACTGACAAGAAATTTGAGAAAAGTATATTTAATACAAGCTACTGAATAACTATATATTTCCTATTAATAGGATAATGTTCATGCTGTGGCAAGTTTTTTTGAGACATCTCTACAAAGAGTAATAAGGACAAAAGCACAGGTCCTTGTCATGAGTAAATAGTATCTACTTGACATTGGAGAGAATTCTTCACACAGCAAACCTAATCACTCTTTTCCACACTGCTAAAACACTCATACTGCCAATATTTAATATGATTAATTTTATACACTGTGGATAGGCTGTGAATACGTCTACTGAAGTTCAGCATGTCCTTAAATCTTTGCAGGACTGATGCCCACATGTAAGCTCCCAGCATGATGCTCAGTTCCTCTTACTTGCTCTAACAACTCAAAACTTAAGCTGCTGCTGTATATTTCCATACTTCTCCTATACCCATTTCTCTCCTCAGACATATGAATAATATTTAAAATTAGTAAGATCTACACAAATTAATAGAAAGGATGTTAGATCATGCTCCTCCCTCACAAGTTTTTACTTCCATGATTTATTTGGTACACAGGCAAAGCAGGTTCAATTATGTTTCATCTTTATCAACGTAGGGACAGGGAGGAAGCAGCGGAAGGGTTCTGTGACTTGGTGGGGACGCTCAGAGTAACAGCAAGCACTGTGCAAGTCAGTGGGTACGAAGCGCTGTGGAGGTTACGGCATCTGGGCTAGCGCTGACATTAGGTAAACCTAGCATTCGTATTTTCCGCAGTGATTCAACATTTGCAACTCCATTTGCGTTCAAAGTACTGTATAAACGTGAAGCCGATATCCTGCTTGGGTAGTCAGCCAAGAAGGTAATTTAAGATGTAGTCAAGGTCATAGCGCAATAAAGTGAGAGAGGCGGTATGAGAATACCTGCCCCTGCTCCCAAACCCCGACAGAGACCACTGCCACCAGTGTTGCTTCTTACACTAGTACGAACATCTTCTGCAGGAGTAGTTCCCAAAGCACTGGAGGTGCTCATAGACCAACGCTCTTGGAAAGGTAAGGGTGAAAGGAGATGGGGAAGCGATGGCTAGGAGAGGATGTGAGGAACTGCAGAATTGAAAAGTTTTTCCCAAATATCATCAATTAAGACTTTATGAGCAGCTCATTTCCTATATGGAAATCAATTATTAAAATATTCTGCAGGAACTCAGGATGACAAGGAAATGGCAGCTAGATACCAAGTTTGTTTGTGTTTGACTCTTTTGAGTATAAGTGAGGTATAGTGGCACACCAGCAGAACTAATACAAATCAGTGCTTAAAAAAAAACCAACCCAAAACCCCAAACCTAAGGTCACAAAAGATATTTAAAATTCATACACAAAAAACAAAGGCAGATTCATTTAAAGTCCTAATCCTTCTCAAGGGCTATCCATGTAATTGTTCAGTATAAATAAGGAATAGTAAGTAAATAATGGTTCCTAACTAGACCTTACAGGCTTGCCTTACCTAGCTGAATGGGATTCAGCTTCAGCTCACATAGTTAATTTTACTATAAACTTTACAGGCTCCTAAATATTTACTGATGTTTATCATCACAGAATTTCACATGTTTATACGCATGAAACAGTTTGAAATAGTTTTGTTCATTAACTATGGAAACCTGAGACATAAGCCTTCCCTAAATGTGAATGTTGTATCCATGATTCATATGAGGGAGAAGGCCAAAAAAAAAAAAAAGGATTACAGGAATGATCTGTGTAGAAATGAAACTGTATCTCAAAGAAAAGATCTTTAAAGATCTGTTGCAAGGAAAGCAACACTCAATTTGCAAAGTATTATTAGGGTTATTATGACCATTATGCACACACCAGGCTCCTAATGGGAAGCAAGTCAGTGTATCTGAAACAATATAAGTGCTTTCCAACCACATCTGTAAACCAATCTAAAAGGGAAGTTGCACAAACCTACACACAAATATAACGAAGATGACAGAACTCGTACAAGCTAATTTTGGTGAGGAGAGATGGCAAGTACTGCCTGTGAACACCGGTACCAGCTCAGCCTTGATAAGCAGAACAGCCAAAATACTTTGCACAATCTTGGCACACACAGTAATACTTGAAATTACGAAGTTTGACGTTATGTCTAGTTGCAAGAGCAACAGCAGACTTGAAAGTGTAATACATCAAAGAAACCAGTTAGCCCAGGGGACCTAACAGGAGGATGTCTTTATGCTGGGACTGATCACTGACTCCAATTCAGCCCAGACTCACGTCCATGACTGCACACCACAGCAAGTGCAATACAGCATGAACACACCCGAGCAGCTGTTGACAGGGTTTCTCAGGGCGCAGCAGCCACAGCAATCTCGAGCTCCCAGCAGGCTCATTGTACCACTATGAATTTACCACATTAGTTTCACAGGCTGCGCCGAGCTCCAAACTTCCTTTTCTAGCCTGACGGCTACCTTTCAAACCATGACAGCTAGCTTAGAGCTAGCACAGGTGTGTTCCTACTCTCTGCTGCAGTCGGATGCAGAGATAGAAGCAAATTTGCTGTGTTTGAGAGAGCGCTGAGTGACCAGTGCAATTCTGAATCACGTCTGAGCATCCTAGTTCAGTACATACAGGACAAAATCATTCTCCCTTTTGGCATTCTTGTGAGTAGCTCCAAACTGGACTGAACTAACAAAACAAAAGCTCTTCTCCTGAAGCACAGGGTGCTCTCCCGGGAAGAAAGAATGAGTATGGTAACATTGTCTTCTGGAAGGCAGTATTCCAGAGGACCATTTCTTTTCAAGCAAAAGAAATCAGTCACAACTATCTTTACACAAAAGTCTGTTCTGATTTCATTTATATCACTACTAAAAACAAGAGTAGCAAATCTACAGAATCCTGTTTTTCTGTGATTTGTATCCTGCACTCTCAGTTCCCCCCTCCGCTCAGTGTCTCACAGTGCCTTTAATTCATCACACACTCCCACTGAAATATTTCCTGGTACCTCGTAAGTGCTTCATCCCCTCTCCCCATACACTTCAGCATTCCCATGCTCTCATACAGATACAACCCACCTTTGCTCAGTTTGCCAACTGTGTGCAAAAGGCAGCCCACTGTCAATTGTAATTAATATCAATCAATGGATTCAAAAACTATTGAGGGAGAAGCGCCAATGGACACATATAGGTCTGAACTGCTTTACCCCTGTTGCTTTAGGAAACTAGGCTAAGAAACAGCCCTTCCCTGTGACTGCAATTTTTTCCCCATCCCAAAACAAGAATTACTGTTGCTACTACTCAGTTGCATTAGAAGTGTCTTCTTGACAACAGAAACACAGTATTACAGAGCTGTTGCATAACACTGAACATTAACTCATGTGAATGGAATGATCCGTAGACATCAAATCATATCACCCAAGAGCAACTCCGTTCAGAAAATAAGCACTGAGCACGAGTACTGGAGAGGTAGTAAAATAACCTTGAAAAATCATAAGAATGAATGCTAATAAAGTAACGCTCCCCCCGCATTAAAAAGTTGTTTCAAAAAAATTCCATTGTAGACATTAGTACAGTTCTCACACAATAATTGCCGGTATACGATCTCTTTGGGCGATACAATTGTCACACATTCTTCTTTCCATGCATAGAGTGCTTTGGAGACTACTAAAGGACACGGGGTATTTGTCTGCAAGACTGCAGCAACACACAGACTCGGAGGCACAGGATTGCTTCTACATTTTATTTGCACATAAAATAGCTCTTGAAGTTTGATCAAGATGTGTAACCCACACGATGTCAAATTTGATGGAAATTTTTCACTTTTATTAACTTGAAAATGAAAACCTCTGTTCCTTGAAGGTGTTGACAGCAAAGTAAATACAGAAAAGCCATAAAGTAGGCAGTAAGCTGGCTGACACAAAAACAGGGAGTTACTTTGCTTCA
>VZTL01068934.1:0-11989 GCA_013400535.1 Scopus umbretta | reverse complement strand
CGCCGCGTCGGCGGTTCCCCCTCGCGCCGCCCGCCCGCCGTCACGCGCGCCCACCTGACACCGTGACAACGCCGGAGCCGCGGCACCAACCCCCGCCAAGGCGTGACAACGCCGGAGGAACCCTCGCCTCGCCTCGCCCGGCCTCCGCGGCGCCGGTCGCCGACTTACCCTGCTCGGCGGCGGCCGCTGCCATCCTGCTGCCTCCTCCCCTCGCTCGCAAGCTGATGCAACAGCGTGCCCGGAAGCGTCGCCCCGCCCCGCCCCGCCCGCCCCCACCCTACTTCCCACGGGCGCCCCGCGGCCCCACGNTGGATTCAAAAACTATTGAGGGAGAAGGGCCAATGGACACATATAGGTCTGAACTGCTTTACCCCTGTTGCTTTAGGAAACTAGGCTAAGAAACAGCCCTTCCCTGTGACTGCAATTTTTTCCCCATCCCAAAACAAGAATTACTGTTGCTACTACTCAGTTGCATTAGAAGTGTCTTCTTGACAACAGAAACACAGTATTACAGAGCTGTTGCATAACACTGAACATTAACTCATGTGAATGGAATGATCCGTAGACATCAAATCATATCACCCAAGAGCAACTCCGTTCAGAAAATAAGCACTGAGCACGAGTACTGGAGAGGTAGTAAAATAACCTTGAAAAATCATAAGAATGAATGCTAATAAAGTAACGCTCCCCCCGCATTAAAAAGTTGTTTCAAAAAAATTCCATTGTAGACATTAGTACAGTTCTCACACAATAATTGCCGGTATACGATCTCTTTGGGCGATACAATTGTCACACATTCTTCTTTCCATGCATAGAGTGCTTTGGAGACTACTAAAGGACACGGGGTATTTGTCTGCAAGACTGCAGCAACACACAGACTCGGAGGCACAGGATTGCTTCTACATTTTATTTGCACATAAAATAGCTCTTGAAGTTTGATCAAGATGTGTAACCCACACGATGTCAAATTTGATGGAAATTTTTCACTTTTATTAACTTGAAAATGAAAACCTCTGTTCCTTGAAGGTGTTGACAGCAAAGTAAATACAGAAAAGCCATAAAGTAGGCAGTAAGCTGGCTGACACAAAAACAGGGAGTTACTTTGCTTCAGGGAAAAATTAGGTTTCCTGGGCTTCCCTGAACCTGCTAACCTTGTCAGTCATAATTAGATGACAACTGTAATGTTCTGGGATTTCTGCAGAGGCATTCTCTGAGAAGAAATCTTAGATGTTTCTGAATATTTTAAAATGTCATTTCTTTTCCAACTTGGTTTTCACAGATTTAAAACAACTCATAAAAGATAAGCGTAACATGCCTCATTATACGTCTCCAAATTCACCATTTATCATTCAGGCTGGCTACTCCGGTAGCTTTGGAAAGAAGCCCAACTATCTGCTCAGCCAAGATAAATTATCCTTTTCCATTAACAATTTCAGAAGAACTAAACCAACGCAGCTATCTCATCTAGCCAAGACACAGCATATGCACAGAGAGACAGAGGGACAAAGGACTTTTCAAGACTCACACACAAGGATCAAGAGACTTTTAGCAGAGCACGGATTTTTAAGACAGGAGTATCCCAACAAGGAAGAGCTTGTCAGTCCTGTTCACTTTAGCCCTGCAAGTTTCACTTCCACTTTTTCTGAACTGAAACTAAATGTAACAATCACAATTTTAGTAAAAAGCAAATACTATTTTCCCATTAATAAACTTAACTAAAAAGTTTCTTAAAGCGCTCCTGAACCGAGCCTTTTTGCTCCCCTACCTTAAGTAAGATACTGAAAACACATCTGCAAAAGCCAGTCTCTTGACAAAAATACCTGACTCTGGACTCCCTTACATAGGAACGTTACTTGTGATAAACAAAGGGGAAAGTAACTTTCAGTAACAAAGGGGAAAATCTTTGAATCTACAGATCCTTAATTGGAATGACAGAAATTTCCAACCCCTTGCATACCATAATGGTATTTCATACTTGTATGACTGGTATTCCAAGTTTCCATTTGCTACCGTAGTGCCAAAAATTACAGGACTACTCTGGCCCTCCTTCCATATGGAAGAGCGTAGTATAACCCATCATTAAAACACAACCACAAAAAAAGTTCCAAAAAGTCAAAAAGTTCAGACATGAGTTCAAGGGAGAACACAGATGACTAGGAAAGACAGTAAGGGAGACAGAGGCAGGTGAAAGAGAGCAGACGATGCGGTGATAAGCACACAACTGACTAATCAGTCTGGCAGCCACCTAACATCTCTTTGAACCCATCCAGCTGGAAAACAGCTGCTTCCAAACTTCGGTCCTGAGAAGCTCCGCGTTTTTTTCCACAAATCACCATGTGTCATCATTAACCTTCACATCAGAGGCGAGGCACAACACAGATCGCCTCCCATAGTTCTTGCAAGGCACCGGAGATCCTCCGATCCATAGGCACCAGCGTGAGAGGTGCAACCGGCACCTACGGATCCACGTTTCCCACTGCTCCGTAGGCGTACAGACCCAGTCCCGCGCTACACGTCGGCCTCTTCGCTCCTGATACTCTGAGGTAGCACCGGGAGCTGCTTACGGTGTCACCCCACCACCGAGGGACGCAGGTGACCTCCCCTGGGGCACCCACCCAANTTCCGACGGGCGCCCCGCGTCACCACGGCAACGGGGGAGCGCCGCCCCCCTCACCTCTTCCCGCCCGCAGCGCCTTCCCGCCGTTGGGCGGCCGTCGCGCGGCCGGGCTCGCCTCAGGGGCGGCCGCGGTGTGGCGGGGCTTTACCGCAGCCGGGCTCCCCTCACACCACCTCCCACCCCACCCCAGGACAAGAAGGTCCAAGAGCCAACCCTTAGCTTCTGGCTCAAGCCGGCTTTTATTGCTGTGCTTCAAACGTAACAGGTCTAAGCGTACCAATGCTCAACAAAAACATTTCAGAAACCAAAAGCGCCGCAAGTCCTCTCAAAAACAGTACGCAGCCTCTTCGTTCCCACCGCCGGGGCTCAAACAGCACGGTCCTGCCTCACACGAAGGGAAGCGCAAGCTGGAGCTCCTCGCTCTCAAGCTGGCATCCGGCGCCCGAGTTTAATATCATACAACTCAAAAGACCTTAGTGAACATCACAACCGGAGTCCGCGTTAACACCAACGGCGTTAAATCACGTCCAGCTCCCCGCATGAAGGTGAGGAGGATACCAAGTCCGTGCCATCACTTTTACTAGCAGTTTGTCGACGTCCCCATTTACAGGAAGTTTGTAGACATACATATGTACACAGGAGCATTTTTGAAGTTCATTGTAAATATTAATCTGTAGCTTCTAATTTACTTATAATGTTATTACTTTTTAAAGTGTTCAATACGTTATCATAAGCCTTGGTATCTAGATACCTTAACTCATCCAGTAACTTAATAATACATTGTTTCTCTCCCAGTATGTTTTTCCAGGTGAGAAGCATCTGATAAGATTGCTCTTCTACATCATTAGGAAAGTCATAAATAATTTTAGCAATATCATTTTCCTGCAGATGAGTTCTCATAAGCTGCTTCCATTTTTTCCGTGGTACTTCATTTATAAAGGCCCAAAAGCTATCTCTCAGTTCTGGAAAAAAACAAAAACAAAAAACAGCCAACAACACCACACACAACACACATCAGCTTAGGTTTTAAAATACAGACTTTTTTCATAGCTAACATACATGCTTTCCCATTAATTTTCAGCCAATACATGCACAGACCAAACAGCAGCAGCAAGGCCAGGTTTGGCACCTAAGAAGCAGCAGGACAAATGGGTTTCCTACTGAGTGATCTTGAAAGAAGCTAAAGGTATCAGTCTACAAAAGTAGTCTCTTAAGACACCATTCAGAAAAGGCAGTTTTGAGGAAGGTTTCATGGGCCTGCACATCTTCACTTAAGCTTTATAGGGCTACTCAACAGTAGCCTTTAACGACTTCACTATGCTACTGGTATAGGTTTGCTACGCCAAGACCAGCACGAGCAAAACCCGTCGCTTGGACATCCAGCACATCAGCTTGCTGGATACAGGTAGATGCATGGGGACTCAATGCAGTCTTCCATGTGAGCGGACATTTGACAGAAAGATCTCCTGCTCTGACCTATGTGTCGCTTATTAAGGCAGAGTACACTGCTACGATGTAGGCTTGTTTAAAACATGCAAAACAATTTCATACCATTCTTATTCTTAAAAGCATGACTGCACTGTACTCCTGTGCAGAAAAGCCACGCTTTGAAGTAGAACAATTTGCCACAGGGATTACAGCTTCTCTCAAACGTAGTAATACTCCTCTTTCAGCATATTTTACAATAAACTGAAAGCCTTATAGCTCTAAGCATTATTCCTTAGCCTCCCTACACTATTCCTTAAGTAGACTAAAGTCAACAGGAAAAAAAAAAAAATTCCAAGCACTGCAAATTTATGGAATACTTACCTTTTTGAGAGAGATCTTTAACAATTATTTGACACTTTGGTTCCCGTACCTGTAGAACAAAGTTGGACTGTTACTGCAACGTATCAGAGCACTTCACTCACAATTATCCCTGAGCTACCCGACCCCTCATTTCCACAGCATGCACACCAATAAGCAGGGGAAGGGGGACAGATTTCACAGCACAGCTGAAAGTACTTGAGTAAAGAAAATTGCATGCTGTAGCTAGGCTACTAGCTCCAAAGTGAAGCAACATGGTAACACATCTGCTGCTCTTGCAAAAGAATAGCTTCTGTGTAAATATTGAACAGGGAGGCGAGAGACACAGAGCAGATTAAATGAGGGACTTAAGTTTCCTTTCCCAAGATATCACTTCCCATACGTTCTACTACATCTTTAAGGCAAAGCCTCCTCTTCCCTATTGTTCTGCCTGAAAACCGCATCTATCACTCAAGGAATAGTTAAGAACTCAACTGAAATTACATGTGTATCAGAGAAAATGCGATGATAATTTCACACACCCACCCACTTACCATATGATTTACTGGCATCCCACCACTTGGTACATTAGACAGGGCATTCTGATGAAAAGCAGGATTCTGCCCAGGTTTTGCTGGTCGTGAAGACTTGGCAATCCTCCTCCAGCACCTTTTCATGCGGCACCTCCAGCCCCTGCTTGGGATGGTGCCCCGCTCAGAAAGCGCAACTCCATTTTCCTCTGCTGACAAGCATTTTGCTTCCAAGTTAACGCTGGTTTGCACCTGGCCCTCCGGGCTCTCACCAGGGTTCTCGCCCTCTGGGTTGGCTCTGTTACTTGCAGGTGTCTCCACTTGTGGTAAAATGAGGCTTTCGGTACTGCCCTCAGGCTCCTATGAAGGATAAGAACATATTTTAAAAGACGTTTCATGGGTAGGCCTTCAAGGACAGTCTGGAGGAAGAAAATGGAATACTTGAAGTCACCAAATAGCAGAGAAATAATAGGAGAGCTACTAATTTGGCAAAGTTACAAACACGCAAAAGTTACAGCCTTTATAGGCTTGGATTTCAAATGGTTTCAGAGCCTAAACTGTCTGCTGGCTGGTCTGCTCCCACCAGGCTGCAGGGTAAGGCTCACAGGCTACCTCTACAACAAACTCAGGAAACTTTTCCCAATGTTTTCACTGGCATGTATTGCTGCATGCTCCTCTCTAGGTATGGAAGGTATGCACCCCTCCTGAGGCAGGAGGAAATTAAATTGCCTTGCTGCACCTGAGCTGACTTAACAGCAACAGGGGCCTCAAGCCTATGGTTGTATCAAGACTGATGCTCTCGGAGCTTTTCCCAAGCTGATAACAGACTATCAGCTCCACAGAAGTGCACTAGCTTGGGCTTTTTTTCCTTTGGCTGGATTAGTTTTTCTGGCAGATGCACAAACTAGAATCAGTTGAAAGAAGCCAGTGAGCACCAGTGCACATTGCATAGCTTTTGTGAGGGGACAAAGAGGGAAGCAAGTGAGAAGGGCTGCATTGTTTTTAGCATTGTCAATACATTAAACAAGTACACGCCAGGGAGTATACCTCCAACTCATCAGGAACAGTACAAGTACAAAGCAGACCAGCATCTATCCAGCATACCAGCTAGTGCTAAAACTGGAATGCTTTAGGAATATTTTTTTTTAAAGGTAGAAAATGAGGGTGAGGAGTGACTTTTTCCAATGAGACTTGTGGTTTTTAAAGTACAGTTTCCCCATGAGCATAAGCCAGTATGTTTTCTGTTTGCACAAGGTCAGTAACCCATATGTGACACCACCACATGACCAACATGCGTAAGCAGGGATGTGAGGGCGACGACCCCATGCATTACACATAGCTGTACATCATCCCCATTGAATCTACTTTCTGTTTAAGGGTGCAAACAGGTTCAACAAGTTGATCCTCTTTACTCAGAGCAGTTCTTAAATAGGTAACCGAGCAACTGAAGGTACACAGCATGGCTGACCAATAGCTGCTGCTGTATTTTGGAGTGAAATAAAGTATCTGCAGGAATTTTTTTTTTTTTTTACAGCAGTAAAAATTCACTGGTACTTTGGAAAGGACAGCATGTGGGTGCCAGAACACCTGGTCTCAGGACTGCATCAGTGTAACTCCCCTTAGCAAATACGCTTTTTGTTACAGTAGCATGAACACTCCAAGTGCACAGACATTGCAACTGAAGTCTGTGACAACTCTTATGTCAGAGCTAAGGGTCACCATGCACTGATTTGTGATTGCATTATTCTACTACCATTTTATTCAAATTAAATGATTGTTATATTTGCCTATTCCTACGCTACAGCATTTTGACCAACTTTTCTGTCATGATTCTTCATCAGCTTCTACGAATACATGAAGCGCTGGGAATCTGGCCAGGGCGTGGGGGGAGACACAAACCAACAAAAAACCATGGGTGATTCACACATTTGAGCCACTTATGGACCTTGAAAAAGAAAAGAGTTTAAGGTGATGTTTTTAACAGATCTTTCAACTCTGTTTCTTCAGTCTTCCAGTATTTGTGATGTAATTCAGATGCATTTAATTACTTGAAATGTCTAACTAGTGACATTAGACAAGAGCTCACGCACTGGGCGAGTAGTGTGTGCATTGGGTGGGGGACAAGAAAGGTAGCAGGGGGAAGAAGGTGCCCTACATGTGCTACAAGAGGAGTCTGGATGCTTTTCTCAGATCCTCATCAAGGCAAACATTTGTTTTACAGCTTGGTGTTACACATCATTAACTATACTAGTGAAGCTGATCTCATTTTTGCCTCACCGTGCCTTTAGGAGTGTAGCTTCTAAATAGAGAAGCTAAAGCTAGACTAGCTAAACACAAGCTTATATTTAGCTTGCAAAATGCTAGACTAGCAATAGTCTTTTCAGACTTAAACAGTAAGGTTCTGAAACAGTGTTTGACTACAGGAGGCCAGGGTGAACTTAGCTTTAAAGCGGAACATATGCCAGCAGCCAGCCTTAGCTTGGCAAGCCCTTTCAGAGATGTACTTCTGCAATGGTGTGCTCTGAGCCCCTTGTCTTGTGAGACTGTCTAGGACCAAGAAGTTAGTCTGCCAGGGCCTGGTACGTCGCTTGTGACATGAGCCCAAGAGCAGGAAGGCTCAGTCACTTTGCTGGATCAAGCGAAGCAAGTCTTATGAACAAATAACCTTGTAGTCACAATTCAAGGAAAGCTAGAACACCACCATGCAGGGAAGTGACAGCTGACACTGCCTGGAGAATATACGCGTGAAGCAGCAAAGAACTAATTGGATCAAGGCATCACTTGGAGAGTGAAAGGTTGCACTTAGCCCAATTTTTTTCCACTTTCAAAACATCCTGGCCACAGGCTCTAGAATGTTTCCAAGGGAAGTACTGGAAAGGCTAACTGCAGTGGACACACGCAGCTAATGAATGCATCAGGCCCTTGCTAACATCTGGCCCTGTATAAATCGTAACTTGTTGCATCACAGGAACACATCCTACCAGAGGTCTACAGTGAGACAAAAACTGAGAGCTGTGTATCAGGTACAATTAAGCAATGTGCAATTAAGCTGCACAAAACAGAGATGAAACGCTTGATCCATCATATACTTACCAGACCTTTCTCTACATCTTTATCAGTTGAAGCAGCTGGAAAACAAGATAAATGTCTAAGAAACTTTTAGGAATTGCAGCAACTTAAACAGAGCTGAATTCACATAAGATCTATTTGCAGTAGACAGATTCGCAACACAAACCAAAGCTCTAATACAAGCCATTTAGTTTCCTTGACCTGTCATACATTTCATGACAGTACTACACCCTTATCTTCCACCACCAGCACAAACACTGTGCCTTCATACAGGGGACGAAGACTCCCGCTTAGCAAAAAACAGACAGCAAGACGCAGTTTGGCTTTTAAGCTCCCTCCCTCCAGCTTATGCTTCTTAGCATTTTGTGGGCTATTGCAGTACCAAAGAGAAGGCAGAAATTGTCTTTACTGCAGTACATTCAGCAAGACATGATTTGAACAAAGTTAACATTCAGAATAATTTTCAACATTATTCTATCCAAACTAGTTGCAAGACACTTTAATATGCAGTAGTGGAAATAAAATTTTCTCAGAAAAACATCTCCATTCCCACTAAAAAAATAGAATGAATTCACACAAGACTTATTAGCCTAACATTCATTTTAAGGGGTTCAAATGATGAAAGGGAACCAATTTGTAGAAAAAAATCTCCACAGCCAGACACAGTGAATGAAAGTAATTAATGATCCAATTAGTTGCTACTTCTTGCCCACATGGCAAAGAGTGAAAAAAATCTGTGTGTGAGCTCAGACAATACAATGCAAGTAGATAGGAGAAGTCCTTTTAAGGACCTTACACTAATCTTGCTGTGAAACAAAGGCATCTGTAAGAAAGCTCATAGTTCAAATTTATGCATTTTATTTACTGAACAAAACTAGTCTCCATTATACTTAATTGAATCACATACTAAACGAGCTAGAGCTTAAACAGGTCCTCTATAACGTAACACAAAAAACAGGGATAGCCTTAGTGCCTGCTTTGCCTAGTTCTGGAAAGTTTATGGATAGTAATCAAGCAGTTACCTTTATCACGTTTCACCTTTCTAATGACAAACAGCAGCACTAAACAACCAGCCACGAAAATAATCGCAATAATCCAAGTGAGAGATGTGCTTCCTGTAAAGAAAAAAGGAATACAATTAGTACTGAAGCAGTCCCCAAACAAGATATTCTGAAGCACAAGTCTTCCCTGTTGTCCTAGAGAACAACCTAAGCTCAGCACTAGTACCATGACCCAGGTAGCTTGTCCTGGAAGAGGTACTGGGACTATCAGCTGACCTGACCATGCAAGCACTCATTCGCATTGCACATCATTATCCCAAAGGCGGCAGGGGATTCTGTGCAGAGCTGCCATACAACTTCTACAAGGCTTTCCGAAGAGATATTTAAGAAAAGGGGGAAACAAGTATGCAAAAGATGACAGCGAGCTTCAGGTGCTGTGGCATCGACAGAGTTGGTTCGTTCTTTCTCTGCTCTGGCAGAAGCTAGCTACCAGCAGAAGAGAGAGCTGCTCCACACACAGCTTCTCAGACATAGAAAACATGAAAGAAATTTTTGCACTATCCATAACTTTCAACAGTGTCACTGATGCAACTCTGAAAACCCTGGCAATACATGTAGCTTTTCATCGAATGAAATTTAGGATGGTTTGTCTCTCCAAACCCTTCAAGAACTTGTCTCTAGCAAGTAATTCCCAGACCAAAACACAGCAGCTCTTAAACACGTTACAGTAGTTCAAAACACTGTTTTACAGACTGCTCTGGTGGTGTTAGTCTGAAGCCACAGACCCAACAGACCAAGCTAAGTTGTATTTGTGTACCAGACCTTGTTTGGGTAAGCTGCATCCTAGGTCCATAGTAGCATTGCAATTCTGCACAATTTCTTTCCCTTCTGGACACCTGAAGTAGATGGCAACACAGGGTTGTATCAACATTTCCAGAGCAATATGCAGCTCTGCCCAGGCCTGTTTTTTTTTTCCCCAGGCTGAGCTTAGAGACATGATCAGAACATGCATAAGCAGATAGCTTTGTTAGAAGTGTACCTTTAAAGAACCCAAGATAATACTACAAGATTAAATAGAAGCAAAGCAGATAAAGTTCATGTATGTTAGCCTCTAAGTGGCAGGGGGGAANGGTATTCTCAATGACTGGAAGTGCAAAAACAAGAGGACCAGGCTTTCCACGTTAAAAAGGGGAAAAGGATTAAGGATTCAAAGTTGTGGTTGGTACCCTCTTTGCACTGTCTGCACGACAAGCATTCTTCCAAGCCGTTCTCGTGGGCGGTATAACCCTCTCCCTCGGTGCAAAGGACACATCTTCCTCTTAAATGCGAAGCACTGCAGTGCTGAGCTACATAAGTACCTGTGGAAGAGGAGAACTGGCAGTGGCAGCAGTCTCAAAGGGACCATTTAAGAGGCAGAGGACTGTAACAGGACATTACAACATAAAGCCATTTTTGGCAAAATTTCAACCCCTCCTCACAAATGAACGGTATGTCACATGAACCGAGCAGCACAGCAGGGGCAAGAGGCACATTTGCAGTTTGCTGCTCCGAGAGGGAGCAGTGGCAAACAAGGCATCCAGCCTGGCCTCTGCCGGGACACGCCGGGGATCAGGGTGACTCACTGCAGCAGCACGGAGTCACCCACGCGGCCAGCGCCATCTCTTCTGAAGGGGCACGGTGGGCACAGGGAAAATTGCTTGTAATAACCACTTTTCTTCATCTGAATTCGTTTTAAATACATCCAACAGCCCTTGGATACTGCCTAAGGGCATGGTGCTTCTTGGCACAAAGCTTAACTGTGCACACATTGAGCAAGGAAGGGAGAGCAAAGGCAAACTGAAGTTTTAGATACAGATACTGAAATATCAGAATTCCCCTAGGCCCGTTCTTTGTACTATCCAAAGTTGGGTTTTTTTGTTTTTTTTTTTTGTTGTTTTTTTTTTTAAAGAAAAAAAACCCCATACCACCCGACTTTGAACATTTCGTCCTCAATAGCGGGCAGAAGTTTCCTGCCTTGCTGCCAAGACACCTCTCCCCATCATCACCTATTGCGCAAGGGGCTCTTGCTTCAAAACGGAGCCTGGCCTTAACAGCACCAAGAAGCCACCACAGCTCCAAACGGGCTTATACTTTCACCAGATGAAATGTAAAAAAAGACCAATAGTGACGCAGTCATCTCCACGGGGAAGAAAACCATGGCCATTATCCACTATAACGGCCTGAAGGCTTACCTGCTGGGCAAGACACACAGCAGCGACCTTCATGCAAGTACTCTCCCTCCCCGCAGTCCTCTGCTCCGGTTCCAGGCATTATCAGCAGGGTAACCTACAGCAGAGACAAGCAGGTGTTTGAGTGATTCATGCTCCCGGGACATGATAACCATCTCGGGGAGATGCTCCTCCTGTAAAGACTTGAAAACACACTCAGAAGTTCATGGGAAGCCACAAAGGAAACCCAAACTAATTTCTGCTAAGTGTGCCGCTCACAGCGGTAATTACAATCACAAAGCTGGGGCTAGAGCAGCACCGTGCAGCAGCTGATGGGCTTTAGGCAACCATTGCCCCAGATCCCTGCCTCCATTTTAAACTTCTATTTTCTTTTTACTAATTCACTGCAACTGAACTTCAGAGGCCGAGGTTTCTGCCTCGCGCAAGGGATTTTTTTTTTCCTCCCTCCTGCTATCTCTCGAACGCAGGAGGGCCAGCGTTAGCCTTCCTCCAGCAAAATGGAGGAAACGCCCCAGAGATCCCATCCAACATTTCTTGCTGGCTCTGTAATCGTCATCGGAAGGCAAGGAGTTGAGTCATTAGCAAGAGTAACTTACTGGAGCATCAGGATTTTTTTTTTTTTTTCCTTGTAACTTATTTGTTATTTTGTTGCAGAGCCCTGCGGGACGCACGCCGCACGGGAAGCCGCCGGCGGAGCGGGCGGCCGGGGCCAGGTGCTCGGCGAGGAGGCGAGCGCGGCGCTCGGACGCCGCGGGTGTC
>VZTL01068932.1:25643-42504 GCA_013400535.1 Scopus umbretta | reverse complement strand
CTATTTCTGATACAAGCCAGATGCTTTTTGCCTTCCTGGACACCTGCGCATGCTGCCGGCTCATATTCAGCTGGTTGTCAACCAACACTCCCAGGTCCTTTTCTGCCAGGCAGCCTTCCAGCCACTCTTCCCCAAACCTGTAGCTTTGCATGGGGTTGTTGTGACCCAAGTGCAGGAACTGGCACTTAGCCTTGTTAAACCTCATACAGTTGGCCTTAGCCCATCGATCCAGCCTGTCCAGATCCCTCTGTAGAACCTTAGCCCTCCTTTTATTGCTAATGTATTTAGCAATATTTGTGTGTATGTATTTTTTATATGTATTTTTTTATCGTCTTTTATGGCAGTAGCCAGGTTAAGTTCTAGTTGGGCTTTGGCCCTTATAATTTTCTCCCTGCATAACCTCATGACATCCTTGTAGTCATCCTGAGTTGCCTTCCCCTTCTTCCAAAGATCATAAACTGTTTTTTTTCCTGAGTTCCTGCCAAATCTCTCTGTTCAGCCAGGCCGGTCTTCTTGTTAACAAGCTTGAAGCCTAAGTTACTGTTCCGGCAGAGCATTTGTGTGCACAGCCTTGCAGCAAGGTAGAGCTGCCACTTTGCACCTGGTTCTCATAGTTGCTGTTGTAGTTTTATTGATTGTAAAGGAAGGGATTGTAAAGGGCTCCATTTTTGCCCTTTCTCCTCATAGTGAACATATTGCTGTTTTCTGAGTCATTCCATGGTCTGTTTTCACTGCTGTTCAGCTAACTTCTCTAGCTGGAATTTGGACACTGAGAATAGAATTTGCAGCTGCTTGAATATTAGAGTTCTTAATAGAAATCAGAGTTGTCTCAGATCTAGCAGCTTTCAAAATAGACTGGAGGTGGAAAATGATAGAAACATGGCTATAATGAGAATCTGAGAGATGAAAGCAACCAGTCATACCAAGTCACCTGGTGGGCACGGTATCCTCTGTTACTTCCCTCAGTTGAGGCTGGGGGAGCATGACATTGTCCTTTGTCATTCTCAGGACACTTCCACAAGCTCAGCATCAAGGCCAACCTTTTAAACCACAAACACTTTGATCCACTATTCAATTGTATTGTTTAAAAAAAATCCAAACACATACATGCACGAAAAATCCAGCACATTTCACTTACAGTAACTTCACTTTCAGTTAAGGAAACATGACTCACTTCAAAGACTCTTTGAAGAGACTTCTAATAATTCCTGATCTTCAAAGAACCATTGCTGAAGCTATACCTGGATAAATAGTTCTTTGTCGGAAGAGCCGTTTGCCATAAAAAATTATAGAAGATGCAACCGTGGACCTATTATCTGAAAGAATGCAAAATCACCCTTTGAAGCCACCAGGCAGTTCAACCAGTTCCTCTTGACACAACTGTGCCTCAAAGTCTCGCATAGCCACCTTGCCAGCAGAAGTGGCAGGGCACACAGTAGACTGGGGACCCATGGCTCTCTGAACTGCAGGACAGGATTCTGTGTGACCTTTTCCAAAGCTCCTGGGATGGTATGTCATTGCACTGCTCTTTCTACAAGCATGGGTAGTTTGATGCACATCAAACACATAGTCTGCATAAGTGCTATGGAAATTATGGTTCCCATCAATATTAGTGCATTTGAAAGAGACGAGGGAAAAAAATAAGCTACAGTTCCTGTTATTAAAGGTTGTGTGTGCAGAGTGCCCAGCCTTTGTCTGATGTCCATTATGAGTCATGGCCATTGTTCTCTGAGTCAGCAGACTGTTGTTTCAAACTTAATTTCTTTGTGTCATTCATCTGTTCCCTGTCACATCCCTTCGGCTGTGAAATCTTATATTGGACTCTGTTGGCCTTTAGATGATCATTTTTTCTCTGTCAATTAGTTTCTTTCAAAGGTGTCCCGCAGATTTTTTTTCCCAAGAAATGGGAGGTTATCTTAAATTCTGGTTCATAGGAACATTCTAATGGGCTCAATATGGTTTGGAAATCCAATCTGTAGGAATACCATGCCACTCAGTTTGATTTTTCATTCCAACGCTATTCTGTTCTTAGACATTCTGGGACTGGTCCTGCTCTCTGTAACTAGAAAACTGCTTTTATCTGGTATAAGGATTTGGTGTTAAGACTCCTGCCCCCGATCTCTGAGAAAGTCATGTTTTCACAAAAATAACAGGCTGGTAAAATTAGGAGTTCACCAGATCTAGATATCGCTTGCTTGACACCCAGCCTTTGGCATTCAAACACTTACATTGCTCTCAGACTATGTTATGGTGGGGTTTTAATTGCCTGTCTTTGCATGAGAGTCCCAAGATGACTCCCTGATTGATCCCCTGTGTCTTGATGATACCCCGACTCCAGTTAATGTTTCAGCCATCTGTACAATATGAGGCCTAAGGTCCCATTTGAGCTGAGGAAGCAAATGGCTTATTAAAGTCTAATTTCTCCAGCTTGTTCTTGCCTTTGGGCATTTTAAATAGGTTAATGCAATTTTTACAATACACTCAGGGAACTTTACTCACAGAGTGTTGTCATAAACTAGAGGAAAATAGCCCCTAGATTATCTCAGAATGGGAAGTATTCCAAATATACTCGCCCTGATATTTAGTCAAGCTTTCTACATAGAACAACAACTTTTTCTTTTTTTTTTTTTTTTCCCCTTAAGATTTTAGTGGATTATTGTACATTTTAAGATTTGCTAAGGAAAAAAATGTCAGATTTATTTAATGCAGTGGATCATTTTTCAGGGAAGTTCCAGTATTCATCAAAATGTAGAGACACCACAGGCACCATATAAATTATGATGGTTTTCTTCTTAATACTTCCTTTTTATTGCCTATAGTCTTTAAAGTGAATTTAGTGCTCATGAAAGATGCTGGATATGACAACAGTAGAAAGTGAAGCCCTCTGTTTATCTGCAGAATTGGTACAGGGGAGCATTGGCAATGCAGGTTTCTCCCCATAACCCCATCTGCGTTCTGGAGCTGTAACCTTGAGGGATCACCTTTAGGAAGGAGAAGATGACTTGGTCTTCTTACTCTTTCTATCCTTAACCTGTCTGCTGAAAGTGCAAATAAAGATGTCAGCTGATGCCATCCAAGGCTGTAGTCTTTATGATCTTCCTAATAGGTATTGGGAGCCCATCAATTTATTACCTTGACTGTGTGGCAGACTGCCTCCAGTGCAGGCTCTCTGTGGGTATCTGTGTGTGAATACATCTTTTATACATCTAATACGTCTTCTATAAGGTAGAAAACACTCAAAAGCCCCATTAAAGTGCAATGACTTTTGTTCCCTGTATTGACCTAGACTGGATTTGAACCAGTGATTTAGAAATAATATGCTCTGTATCCCATTACTAATCTCTTCAGCCACAAGTCCAACCCTTCTTTATTTTTTTCATAAAGAGGATGCTAACATATTTAAAATAACTGACATTTTCCTCTTAAAAAGAAAATTCAAGCATATGCAAAAACACGTTGGGTATTTGGCTAACCTATTCCTCATTACCCAGGAGGGAGAGAGTGTAAACACAGGCTTACATTAGACTGTTCAGCATGTGCATTCAGTCTTTAGAAATCTGTTTCAAAGAAAAGAAAGACATATACCTCATTAGAAGAGAAACAACAGGGTGGAAAAAAAGGCAGGCCATGTCAGTTCAAACGCAAGCCCAGATGCTTAAGTTAGTTGCACTTTTCAGTTTAAGGCAATGCAAATCCATTCTCCATTACCGGGGAAGTGGAAAAAGGCATTAGGCCCTTGAAATGGCAAGAGCCAAGTTTTGTGCTCAGTCAAATAGGAAAAGGTTTAATGTATGATTTTCTCCTTTTTAGTCCATTGTACCAAGGCACTGAAGAACATCTATGTAATTATGTAAATAGGAGGATAGAGGATAGAGCAGCACAATAGTTTGTAGGCTAAAATTGTATCTTATTCCTCCTACCCTTTCTTCCTCTTTACACAGAAACAAACATGCACAAAACATTAATAAAATAAATCAGACATTATGTGAAGCTTATCCACAAGAGCAGATTCTAGATACAGATTGAATCCCTGAACATTAATTTGATCTTCTGCCAAGCGCTGTAGAGGTCTTAACAATCTGAGTTTATATTGTGAATGAGAAGTGAAAAAAAAGTTATAATTTTTACATTGCTTTCATTATATAAACATTTGTGGGTTTATGTATGTTCCTTGCTTTTTGAGAAATGTGATTGAACTTTAAAATGTCTATTTTTATTTAAAATATAACCAGACCCATTCCCATACTTATGCAATAATATGTTAGCCAGAGGCAGCAGGCGGTTGATACTACTTTCAGTGAATACAACCAGGATTTGGATTTGAAGACAGAGACTTTTCAGTTTTCCTACTAAGAAAATGATTCACTCATTTTCCCTGTCATGGATCAGACTGCTGCTTTCAGCGTGGTTGCACGAGAGGTGAATTTTTCCCAAGTAGAGCACCACTCTACTTGACAGAGGGGCATTTTAGTTTCGTTTCAGTTTTCTATGTAAGTAACCAGCAGGGGAAGAGAAGACACAAAGAGAACATGAAAAGACAACATTTTATGTAAATATTGTAAATGCATAGCAGCATTGTGCCAAAGGTATTCCCCAAAGGAAGTCGAGGAATGTCTTCCTTAGATCAGAACTTTCTCTAAATCCTTAGAATAGTCTGAGGTCTGTGACAAGTGTAGATGTCGGTGACCTGGGAGATCAGAAAGTTTGCTTTTGCTGCCTCTTGACCGTCCATTTGCACCACTTAATTCCATATCTCTTATTCTAATGTAAATGGTTTGATGCTGTGGCTAAGCATATTCCACTTAAAGTAGGATCATAAAACATGGGGCCATCCCTTGGGAAGTCTGCCATGGCACTGCAGCAACCAAGAAATTACAGTTAAAACTTAAGTTTGAAAATCCCTCATGACATTGTTTCCTTGTAGGTATAAGTTCTTCTTACCAGCTTCTTGGATACCTGGTATATATTGAACATGTATTTTTGTTGAGGAAGGTTGAAATGTCACACAGAGTTTGTGGATTTTCGTCACAGTTTCATAACTTGCATGCATTTTTTAGTTAATTGTCTGCCTTGTAAAGTGATGTACTTTATGTTGCCTTTTTTAACCATAGAAAGAACTTTTTTGCAATTTTTGCAAGCTTTTTTTAATTCTTGAATGCAGCTCTGAAAGAAAGTAGGCACTTCTCACTTAAAAATGTCAAAGTTTTACCCAGCTGTTAGCCAGTAAGTAATAAAAAGATTCCTGTGAGGTAAGCAGTGCATGTTATCTTTTATACATGCAGACATAGCACTGTTGTACCACCTGAAATTCCATCAGGCTCCAAGCTCTGCAGAAAGTGACAAATGCTAGACAGGTAGACAATTTATAATGGATGAGGTATGCAAGCAAGCTCTGGGAGTTGGATTGGATTTGATTACAAACAATAATATGACACAACCCCTCCTGTGGATTGTACACACATTGTGAGAGGCAGTGCAATCAGGCAGCATGAGCACCAGTCTGCAGGCATGATCCAGAGCCTTAAATCCTCCTTTGCAGTGCACCTACAGTGTGGTTTTGGGAAAGCCTTGTCTGATCTAACAGTCCTTCTTCCAATTCCCTGTCTGTTTGTTTAGCAACAGCATGTTAAACAATCATACCTCACTAAGCCGCTTCAACACAATTTATAGCTCAACACGATAGCAGGCTGTTGAGAGGCTTTTTAAAGGAATTATATGAAAAGACAAAAAGTTATTTGAATAATTTTGTGCAGTTGCTGGCAATGAACTTGGAAACTTTCCTGTGAAGTAACTTTTCTCCATCAACAAAATTTTCACTGAGGGACCACATTCCACCCAAGCAAGAATGAGTGCACTTCCAGTAAAAAAGTTAATGGTAGAGATATTGATATTCCTGCATCGGCCAACATTCAAGCGTTGAGCAGTACTGAATGCAAGGCTTTTCTACTCCTAGATGCAGATTGAAAAAATCTCCATATCAAGCCATCATCTGGGAGTGCTGGGCATACCCACAGAATTTACAAACTTGGTATTTTCCAAGTGAACTTCAGACCTTCTTCATTCATCAGACAAGTCAGATTGCCTGAGTGATTGCACCTGCTCACACTGTCAATGCACAGAAGTATGTTGGTGGTGGCCATTCAACATCGGTTGCATTAGCAGCTCAGTAGGACCTGAACCTGCAAAATTTTAAGTTACAAAAAAAGCTCTTGTGGCATTTTTTCCCCTTTTTCTTCCCTCTGAATTCTGTCCTTTGTTTTATGTACTGGCAGAAGAAAGAATGTGCAAATCAGAATGTCCAGTAAACAGAGTATTGGTCTTGTGGAGAATGGAAGTTTAATGAAGATTTAATTTTTAAGACTGTACTTCAAACAGCTGATCAAAAGCATGACTCATTAAAGAAACAGGCCTACACTATTAGGATAACTGTTCTAGCAAGTAAATCCCAACATATGCAACAATATAATCTTTCTTAGGCAGGTTCATACATTTAGTAAAAACACATTTCAATAAGTGTGGATTTTTGTCCAATGGTAATCAAACAGATCAGTATTATTTCTGTATATTTGTATTTGTGCTTTAGACTCTAATTTTGCAAGGCTACTTACATCACTGTTTGGCAGCACTTCAATGAAAGCATCATATGCTCTGTGATGAACACTAATACTAATAATTATTAAATATTAGTCTTCTGATTGCTCTGAGCTACGTGGAAACATGCAAAATGACAAACTTTTTGCAATGTAATGTAACCATCCCTTCATTTTTTTTTAGTTTGTCAAGAAGCTTCATTTATTTTACACTTTGGGTTTCTTTACTATTTTCCTCATGTCTTGTATGTTACCATTTTAGAGCAGTCCATGCAGTGACGCTTTTATCTTTAATAATATATCAACAGATATTTTTTGCATGCTGTAAGTTCAATCATAAGATCATTGACAAAAATTTAGCTCTGCCCTGTTTTTGCACTTTTATGTTATCGGAATCACAGTTATCCCTCCATCCTGTTACCTTATGTTATCTCAGATTGATACTTCCAGCATTCTTTTAATTATTGGCCATGTTTTCCAAATTCTAGCTGAAAGGCATACCTCAAGGAGACAAACGTATTCCATGCTCCAAAAATGTTTCAGTAGATGGTTTCCCCTCCATCTCAAGTGCTTTTGCCTGTCCCCTACTAGATGACCCAGTGCCCTACGTACAACGTATGGCATTCTGACAAGTCCATTCTTCCAAGCCACGTCCTTTAAGAGTGCCCTGTGGGAGCAAAAGGTTTTGGGAACCACTGCAGTACAAAAAAAAACCCCCACTGTATCTAGTTTGTTGTAGAGAAAGTTTTGTCTCATCCTGTCCAGTTGCGCCCATAGGCTATAAAACAACCCTTCATTTCTCTCTGTGAGCCATTTGTATTACAAGTTATGCTTCTGTGGGGCGTCACTGTATTCATGTCTATATTGGAGTCTGGGGAAACAGTAAGGGCATGTTGTGTTTGAAGTCTTGGTTCTGGTTATCAACAGTTTGTCTAGACTACTAAGCTATTTCAGGTGAGGAAATGGCCTGCACAAGTTAAAGAGCTGGTCTAGATTAGTTTTTTCCTCATGGGAATGGGAAGGGTCTTTCCACCTCTGTGTACATACCTACAGGTAGAATTGGTGAATGGTATTACTTGCCATCTGAGATGTTTCACGCTGTGGTTAATATTTGTCTATTTGGTTTCTTTCTTGTATACAGACTTTCTCCATTCTTTGTTCTCCTATGCCTTAGATTATATTTCGACTTATTACTGTCTTGGCTTTGGAGCATTTAGGTACAAGTTCTGATCATGGAATTGATGGGAGTGTATCCTTACTTCTCCAGGCTGATTTCTCTTGCATGAGATACCATGCATGTTTTTAATCTGATGGTCACTCTGGTTTATGTTGAAACACAAAACTTCCATCAGAAACTTTTCTGATGGAAATACATTAGTGTTACCTGTCCTCCTTCTCTGCGTTATTCAGGTTCTTTGTTGAAGTCACATACATGTGACTATAATTCTTGTAAAGGTGTATTTGTAGTTTGATTCCCACCTCTGGTGAAAGAAAATTTAGAGCAGCTATGAGTATAGGAATGGATGACCAATATCTCTTCCTACCTAGCCTTTTACTTTTCCTTCATACAGCCTTTTCTGGCTTACCCATTCTGCCTCATCTTTCTCCTTTTTCTTTTCTTTTTTCTTTTCTTTTTTCTTTTGCTTATTCCAGTTTATGGCTCATTTATTTCATAAGTCGTACCAAGACCTCAGGTTCATCCCCAGGGCATAGACGTCTGGAAGGTGAAATAAGGATGTCAACATGAAAAGAAAGTGGAGATGACCTGGCTTTATCTGCCAATCCACAAATAACTTGGTGAACAGAGTTTCTGGCCATGAAATCTGAATACCATTTTAGAAATAACAAATTTGATTCACACCCAGTTTACTTTGGCTTCTGCTGATGGAAATTGTAATGCAGAATGGTGTTGCCAAAGCAGTACAGAGGGCAAAGTAGTGCAATGATCTTGTAAGCTGTTCCTCTTGGGATCTCATAGCCATCTAACGCAAACCCGAAGATGTGGATTAGTGTGGGTAAGGCCGGAGACCCAGGTGACATATTCAGGGCATAACCCCGAAAGCATTAGGCTCCTGTGATGTTCTGGCTGCTGCTTAAAGCTGTTCTTCCTTAGTGACATCCCTATGGCACACTTCTTGCCTTCCTGAATTTAATGAATGCCCTAGTCAATTTGAAAGTGTCTCTGGGAGATAAAGTTTGCTCCTCTGTGCCAGCAGGTTGATGTGAACCACCAGTTCCCAAGCCTCACGTTTGGAGCATATGCTAGCAAAACACAATAGACTTTTACTACAAAGAGTAAGTAAGCAGTGCAAGTGCACAGAATACCTACCCTATTTCACAAGAGGAACTTCATAGCTTTTAGATGTGAATAATAAGAAGGAGTTCTAATTTCAGAGAAAAACACATTTTATTGGATATTTTTGCTACTTATGCATTGCACAAAAAAATTTCATAGCTGAATGTTTTATTTCTTGACACCTGCTGTATAAAGGTGTGACAAGCCCTTTTCAGAGCATCCTTTATTTTACAGCCATGGTTTTCTCCTGCTTTATGTAACAGCACCAGTTCATGTTATGAGTTCTTGCTATGCTACGTACAGTGACATCCTGTTGGCCTCTTCTCTAGGCAGGCAATATTCCCATTGGCTTCGTTGGTAAGCTTGTCTGAGCAAAGACTGCTGGTCAGCTCTGAGGCCCATCCTGTGGGCAGAGGCATAGTCCTTCCCAAGATTTGCTTTCATTGCCTCCAGTAAAGCCTGACTCTTACTACAGGACTGCACTGACAGAACCACAGGCTATTATTGATTGGAATGTGTTCATTAATTTCCTGCCACATTAATTTCCTGAAGTCTGAGGCCAGCTGGCCTCAGTGGGCAGTGCGCCCCACAATGTAACAGAACCAGAATTTAATCCAGAATATCTTTAACATGGTAGGTATTGAAACCTACATAACTCCCTTCCCTCTCTTCAATTCACAGCTACCTCATCCCTGAACTCCCAGCTTCAACAGCTTCAGCATCTTCAGCAGCTCCAGCATCAACAGCAGCAGCAGCAGCAGCAAGGTCAGCAGCAGCAACAGCAGCAGCAAAGCCAGCAGCAGCAACAAGGTCAGCAGACACAGACTCCACAGCCACCCCAGCAGACCCAGCAGCCACAGCCACAGCCGTCAGCACCACCGCAGCAGAACCAAACACAGTCCCAGAGCCAGAGCCAACCACCTCCGGCCCCACAGTCCTCCAGCTCCCCTCAGAAACCCAGCCAGTCACCAGGACATGGCCTTTCATCTCCTCTTACTTCACCAAATCCATTGCAGGTAGGATGCCAAGTACAAATCTCCAATGATCTAACAACAGAAAGTGCATACTCTCCCACTGCAAGGGGAAATCAAGTGAAGTGTATACCTTTTGACAATACAGGCTAAGAAATTCCACCTCATATTAGTTAATTCTTACTGGCATGCAGCTTCGAACAGCTAAAAGGCCTGATAAGCCAGGAAAGCATAACTAATGATGGTTCTACTCTGCTCCTTTCTGAAGAGTAAACATCTTTTGCTCTTAATGTCTATATCATAAAACCCATAGAAAAATATTTAATTTTTTTCCATGGATTCAGCATGTGACCTTCGCTAATGATGTTTGCCCAGCAGTCGTCCTTTATGGTAACTTATGAGGACAGTAGAGTTAGCTGTTCATTAGCAGATGATCCTGACTGTCCCTAAAAGAAATAGAGCTTCTGCTGGTGGAGGTGTGCAAGGATGGATGGGTTATCCTTCCTCTTGAAATCACAGTCCTAACATTTATCCTGCTAAGAATCAAATACTTCTGTTAAGAGTCTCAGCATAGGATCCAAGGCTAAGAATGCCAGTTAATGCCTTTCCTAGATGCTCACTCCAATGACATGGATGTTTTTTAATAGACCAACAGCTATGGCACCCACGCTGATGCTGGGCTTTGCCTGTCTTGGAATTCCCAGGCAGAAACAAGAAAGCTCTGATCCAATGGTCCTAATTTCTTTTACTTGGGTGTTCTCACACTACATATGTCATGCTATATTCACATCCTGTAAGAACAGCTTTGACTGTACCCACAAGTATGATTCTGAATAAACACCAGGGTAGTCTCTGAAGTGAGCGGGGTCTTTTTCACTGGGCAGTGGAACTGCACTTAGGAACCAGCAAAGTCTCTATTCACTTTATTCTCTAAATTCTGAGACCCCACTTTAAAGGTTTTATCCACACTGATGGATTCAGCTCCATTTTCTGCAGAAATTAAACTGCATTAACTTAATAATTAAAAAATCCTTTTTCAAACAATTAAGGGAATTGGTTTACAAGAAGCTGTGTTTGCCATGTGGCCAGTTAAACCTGCATTAATCTAAGCTTCAACTAAATTGCATCAAATCTGATTTTTTAATGGTTTACATAATAGACTTAAAAATCCACAAGAGATGTGTCCTTGCTTCCTGAGCTTTTTCTAACAGTAGAGCATAATGTTTCTAGAGCTTCTTCTGTGTATTGACTTAACGGCTACTTAGGCACCATGTAATGCCCAGTCTGTCATGCTAGTGAGTGCTTTGGGACTTTTTAGTATGCAGATTATTGACATACAGAGACAGGAATATTTCCAGAGGAGCTTCTGTTACATTTTATTGTCTTGGTGCAGCTGTAAAGTATGCACACTAACTGTATGTGCTATATGTTGCTAAAACTGCCTGCTAAATATTTTACTTCAAAAGGCATTTAGTTTTCCAAACAAAGCAAATGCACACATAAATTAGAGTTGGGGTGCAAAGGAGTGGGATCATCTCAGTGAACGTACCTCAAGAGGGCTGTACTAACACTGAATCTGAAGTCTTAGCTCTCGTATAGCCTCTGGTCCCAATCTAAATCTCAACTGAATCTGAGTACTTCCAGTCTCATCTATGACCTACAGGTATAGTCCAGTAGAAGCACTTTCTACTGTTAGCTCTCCAGGGTCACATCTCACTTGCAGAAGTACAATAAAAGTAAGTAAACCCAACAATTCATTGCGTGGGAGATGCAAATGCCAATGTTTTCGTGGAGATACATTAGCACATCTCCCTCTTTAGCATGCTTATCCTCACAACTACCCTTCAGAGGGCAGTCTGGATGTGGCAGGCTCAACCAAAGTGTAAGGATGTAACCAAATATTCTGAGGTGTTTTTTGTTCAGACGCTATCCCCTAAACCTTTTAGGAACTGGGATTAGAGTTAATGAAAGGCACCAGCATGAGAGGTCTGGCATTCCCACTGGGCTGAGCTCAGCCAGTACAGCTAAGCCAGCTGCGTGACTGGGACACTTTCAGAACAACAGTGAAGGAATTAGAAGTCATTAGCTGTCAGCTCTGGCTCAGCATTAAAGAGTTACTAATAAAGTAACGGGGGATAAGTATTTGTAATGTTCTTTCGTCTCTGATCCTCGCTGTTTAAATAGCCATGAAAACCCAAAGTTTGTTCACAGCTACAAATACGCCATGTGCTGACATCCAGAAGAGAAGCCAGAATTCATCACAGTACTTCAGCCGATGTGTGTAGGGATTGGAGTTCTAGCCATTTCTACAGCATTTCTACAGCAAGCATAATGCTTCTCAAGATTCCCTAAGAAATATGGAAGAACTTGAAATATGCTCTGTTATATTGCTGAGAATGGTGAGACTCTTTAATATGCAAACAAGTGACACTCAGACATATTTCCAGAGGAACTGCTGTTGGTCTTTATATATGGTTGAAGGATGTGTTTGGGTACTTTTCTAAAGCAGAGCAGTGGTAGGATCTCCTCCACAAAATTTGTCTTTCCATTCTCAATCCTGCAGAGAAAAGCTGTTTTACCCCTCTGTATCTAGCTTGAGGACTGGATCTGAAATTGTTTTCTTCTGCACAAACATAAAAAACCAACCAACCAAACAAACAACCCCTAAAAAAGGAGGGAGCACATGTCTGGCAGCAGTTCATATATCCAGTTCATAATAGCTGCTTAGAATGTGGATTTTTTAATGTCTAATGCTTTAACTTAAAAATCGACCTGGAACAAAATTCAGAGATATTGTGGCCTCTAAGGTAATGTTCTTTATGAACTAGAATGAAATGGGTTTTGTTTGAAGAATATTAAGGGAATAAAGATCAACTAAGTTAAAGTTTGACAGCTTAAATTTCATTTCTGAATTCTTGATTTTTTTCATGTGGGCTTTATCCTCTTACATTATTCAGGATCTGTCTGAAAGATATTAGTTTAGAACAATGCAACCTCAAAAAATTGTCATGGAAAGTCAGTAATTCAGGAGGATGATTGTGTTTGTTTCAAAAAACTCTGAAGGATAACAGCAATTACATCTCAAAATGTACAGATGCTGTCATGTCCTTCAGAAGGCAAATTAAATGAAAGTGACTTGCTTAGGTATACCTGGGTGAGGTGCTTTTGCTAGCTGATCAGAAATTAATAATACTGGTGCAGTGTATACCAGCTAAAAGTCTCAGAACGATTCTTGTCAGATTGTTCTGTAATACTCTGCTCTAATTTTATCACTATTCTTACTCAGTTCACTGGGCTGGATTGTAGTTACAAAACTATTATTTTAGGAAGTCTTTTAACAATGTTGTAGAAAGATGAAAAACCCCACTTTAAGTTCCAAGGCCTGGATTCTGTGCTGACATTACTGATGATGCTCCAGATTTATGCTGGTAAAAACAAAACACTGCAGAACCAGGATCATTGCTGATTTGCAAAAGACAACAAACCAGAGGAGAATTCTCCAAAGCAGAGCTGTATTTCAGGAGGTCATGATGGAAGACTTTCATCCTTTCACTTTAAAATGGTGAAATTCCTCATATAGATAATCGTAGTCTGCTTTTTACTTTCATTGTGTCAATTGATTGAGACAAAGGAATCCAGAGGTGAAAGACAGCCGAGCTCATGTTGTAAATTGGGGCCTTCAAAACCTTTACTTCTGGGAAAATACACTTCTCTGAATGTGCTTCTCCTGTGAATGTTTAATGTTATTACATAGCAAACGATATGGGTTCTTGAATGGTCAGCATGTTGCAACTTCAAAGCATAGTTAGCACCTCTTACAGAGTTTCCATTCAATTAAATTTCTGGAACCACAAGATCTTGATTATATGCTGTATAAAATCAGATGAGCCAAGTACTAAGCAGCCAATTATTCTGCTTGACTACCAGGATAACGTGCTTTGTACCAGCAACGTATATTTAACTGGCTCCAAATGGGGGTTAGCTTCTGGTGCTGACACTTACTGTATGTTTTAATGGTATGGATAAGATGAACGTACCCACAGCCAGATCTACAAAGGGAGTGCTGCACTATAGGAATAGAAGAATTCCCAATGATTTCTACTGCTCTGTTATTGTGTGGATAGGAACAGACAAACAGGAAAACCCCTAGGGATTGCCCCACTGTAAAATTATTCTGACCGTTTTCAGAACTCTTTCCTAAAGCACCTTTTTGTCGTAGAAGCCTACCTACAATAACTGGAGCTGACGGAAGATGATGAGTGAGAAAAAAATAATAATAAAAGGACGGAAGAAGGGAAGTGAGGAGATGACAACAGCAGAAAAATCTTCCAAGTAATAGCAAACTCTAGGATAGCAAAACCAGAACCTCCTTCAGATTAAATTTTCATACTAATCTTAAATAATGTATTTGGAACCTCAACACTTTTATAACAAAGGAGAAAAGAGAAGCAGAAAGGCTGAAACACTCAGCTGTAAATGAGGGAGAATGTGTACACAGATGCCTGAGGCTCCAGCAGTCACAAAAACCAAACCGCCCCTTCCCTTCCCCTCCAACGTCATTCACTGGTTAGCTTCTCATTAAGGAAAAGTCTACTTTAGAGAAATCTCAGTGTTTACTGAAACTTTCATAAATGTATGTATATTTAAGATACAAAAGAAACAACCAAGTCTCTGTTGGTTTGAGGAAAGCAGCTAGGGTAAGTTTGCAAGGACTATAGTCATAGGTTGTCTTTATGTGTTCACATCCAAGACCTACTGTATTTTTCTCATGCTTATTGAATCCTGAGATCAAGAAAACTTGATCAAGATTATGACACCAGTAATCCCACTGATGGCTTTTTTTTGTTTTGCTAAAATTATCTAGCCGCCTTCCTGCATATGATACTGTGCAATATATGACTGAATCTGTTCCCAAGCTACTTGGTAATCGGTTTGACAAAGAAATATTATATAAATAGTGAGCAAATGCAGTGCTTTGAATAAATTTTCCAAAATTTCCTAATTTTTGGTATCAGTAGGGAGAGAGACATTGCACATTGCAAGGCAACAGGTGATATAGACATGTACAGTGGACATTTATTCAGGAGGGTTCATGCCCATCACCTGCTTAGAGTGCGCCTGTTGAAGTGCTGATCTTAGGTGGATTTCCAGGAGGTACTGGCAAGACCTAGGTCTCAGCTCTGAACTAATATCATGGAAACTGCCCCACAGTCAGCTAAATTCAGTTGAGCTCGGTGAACTGTTGAGAATATTTTGCATATTTAATTCTCTACTCATTTCAGACAGGTCCAGAAAGATTTAAACATCTGTTCTAATGACGCATTTGGATTTCTGAGTATTCTTACAGTATTTTAATGACTTTCATGTGTTGATAAAGGTGATTTCATGAGTGGAAGAGGCAAGTACCTTTGTAAAAATTTCCACTAGCTAGAAAGTCATTGTCATATGGAAGTACAAGACACACACATGCTTATTACCCATTGCAAAAGCTGTTGTGATTCAGGTCCCCTCCTTTTGTTTTTATGCTCTTCCTTTTGCCACTGCAGTAGTTCTGTGAACCACACAGATGTTAACTGTTCACAAACTTGAACCTTGCCTGAGAAATTGTTGGCTTTGAGTTTCAGTGTATCCAGGGCTTCTTTTCTTCTTCTCCTCTCACCTCTTCTGGGCACTTTCATGATCCTCTTCATCCCTTCTGGGTCTGCCGCCAGCTAGGCCACTCCAATACAGCAACATGGCAGTTTGTCCTAGCTGGACACCCAGGTGTCTCTGCACTGTGCTGTACCATGCTCCCTGTCCCCGGTGCACAGTGCAGAGACATTCAAGCTGGTTTCCTGGCACAGCTAGCTTGTTTGAGGGCTGCTACTCTTCATGTCTACCTGGAGATGCATGGGCATCATTTCCACAGAAAGGCTGCAGTTACATGTAAGACTGCAGCCATCCACAGGACTGAGTCTGGTTTCGGATCTTCTCCTCAGCTGCCTTCCTTCTCCCAGAAGCTCATCACTTTTTTGGGTCTTTGAGGCATTGTGACTTCACGCTGTAAAGCTGTTGAATACTACATTTAAACAGAGCAAAGAGATGTTTAAGGGTTCTCAAAGAGACTTTATAAGCAAGTCTCTTCATTCCCTGAGGAAACCTCTTAGTTGGAGCACTGGCTGCCTGGTCCATCCAAATATCCTTCACAGGTGTTGCTATTTTCAGAAGCACAAGGAGTACTGGTGTCTGACTCGCATTTAAAGCAAAGGAAATTAATCTTCGAGCAAAACAACTGGCATTATTAGCACCCAAGGGGCAGAAGCTGAGGCTAATATAGGAAACCATTTGCTAGAGAATTCTCTGAAGGAGAAGAAAGTGGAGCTGTTTGCCCAGCAAGCTCTGGCTTCTGAAATGGGAGCATTTAATAAACTCCCTAAAGCCTCTGAAGTATTTAATAAATGGGGAAATAAATAAATAATATCCTCCTAGGACAAATTTGGGAAAGGATCCATATACCATAAGGTCTTCTATTTCCAAAGTCTCTCAAGGCAGAGAGGAGGACCCCTGGGGAATCTTAGGGACAGAAAAAATTGACACAGACTGTCAGATACTCTTAAATCCAGTGGGTCTGATTTGCTAGCATTTTTTTTCTCTTAATTTGTCTTTTCACTCATATTTCCAAAAATTGTCAGGAAAGTAGAGAATATCCCAAAGCACTAATTTATTTTCTTCTACTTTTCATACCCCTCACCTCTTTGTAATAAAGAATTAAAAAAAAAAAAAAAAAAAAAAAAAAAAAAAAAAGCAAGTCATCACAGGTTCCTAGTTCTGCAAGAAAGAAAATTCTTCTACTTGGAAGCAAGTGGACCAAATGAACACAGAGAAACTAGTGGGCTTGTTGAATCTAACTGAGGATCAATGTTCTGGAAGTGGTATAGTGCTGATGTTATATCATTCAAGGCTCCTCATACAAATAAGGACCTAAAAGAGGTTGCTCAGCTTCTAGGTACTGCCTCAAAAAAAAA
>VZTL01068932.1:662-25608 GCA_013400535.1 Scopus umbretta | reverse complement strand
AAAAAAAAAAAAGCCATTCCAGACTGTGCTTTAAAGTTTAAACTTAAGCTTTTTACAGCAGTATTGCTGAGATCTATGAGAGTGTCCACTTGTGGATACTGTTTGTGGTTTTAGCAGATGCAGTTTAGGGCAGGTAGTTAAAAAAATAATAATACTTTCTCCTTTTTATTGGTAACCAGAATGTTTTGAAAGAGTGACTAAGCACAGGCCTGGAGATTATGAAATTTGCTTAAGTGTTAATGGGTTGATTGCTGAGTTACAGCCTGCCGTCTTTACTGGAAATTGATTGACTGGTGCTGCAGGTCTTCACACTTGACGCTCGGATTTGACTCGAAAATTCTGCCAAGTCTTTTACTCTGAAATTTATCTTAATTAGATCTGAAAGACCTGCCACAGCAGAATAGTCACACCGATTAAAATGAAAAACAGGAGAAATTACTGATCAAATTAATCATAATGTCGGGTTACAGCTGTAGGTCTGATGTAATTTGCCACTCCAGTGAGTTACATCGGCCCAGGCAGAGGAAAGAGAGCTGGTTTTACGCTGATCCATAACACGAGGCAGCTTCGGGCAGCCCATCAGGACGTTTATTCCATTCATTCTCTTGGCTTATTCTGACCTTAGTGCTGCAACTAGAAACAAATTAGGCAAAAGAAAAAAAAAAAAAACCTTTTATCCAAGGGGTCGCACTGGAAACATGAGCTTTCCAGATCCTTCTTGTTTCATTTTTCCACTTTCTCCACCAACCATCTACTTTTGTTTGAAGTAACCAACAATTAATTATGTGGAAACTGGAAAATTAAAAGGTCATAGGTTACCACCTCAGGCACAAGTCAGAAAATGTGTTTTTTTAAGAGCTCCTAGTGGGTTAGGATATGAGAAAATTAGGATCATTTAAGCAAATGGGTATATAGAAGCATATGAGAAGGTATGTCCTAGCAGGTAGGAAATCAACACTCAGACTTGATATCTTATAGGTGTGATGATCCTAAAATTTATTTTAAAGTTATGAACTTGTAATATACTACATTCTACTATATATATATATTTTTTTTTTTTTTTTGTAATGTACAAATCGCTGGTTGAATCCATGTTAAGGGAGATAGGCTGTGGGTTTTAAGGGGCCCCACCATAAAATTTTCATCTGGAAGAGAAGTATTCTGCAAGTTTCCTAGTATTTGTTCCACCAGCAAGGTTTGAAAGATTTTTAGGACAACCTGTCTTGTAGCACCACTGTATTTTTTGCTGCTGATCCAGGACAAAGTCAAGAAATGAAGATACTTGCCACCAGCTGAGAAAGGAAATGAAGTAAAGGAAAGAGAACAAGAAACAAGATGAGCAATGTGAGTCTCAAAAAAAGAAAATTGTCTTACCTTTGAAATACACCCAATTGTTTATTATGATACTGTAGTAACTTAAACTGATTAGGAATTTTCTAAGTGATTTTTCTTTTTCAACAATGGTGTAATTCCACAAAGTTGGTTTCTCCCCTGCCCAAAATTTAACTTTAATTTTCTATTTTAGGCCTGGGAAATGGAAAGAACCAAGGATAGCTTTTGTTTAAAATCAGCTTAAGATGTATATAAACAATTTATTACACTGAATTGCCTAAAAAGTAGTGATTTAACAAAAGAAACTGAAAACATTTTAATTCATGGTGATGATTTGAAATCTGCTGAAATACTTCATCATTTTTAAATGAAAGTTTTGTTTGCTGAAACATTACAATATTCCATCTTTTATCTGCATCAGAAATTACATCTTAAATCAGGAGAATTTGCTGCATAACAGGAATTTGACGTACTTCTGATAGCTTAGACTATGGTCAAATATCCTGTGAGGATTCCAGTTGGAGAACCAAGCTAGGTTATGTTTGTGAAAGAGATTGGAAGGTAAAGCTGAGTTTCCAGAACAGAAAAAAATGATGTATGAAAATAGCACCACATATATTGCTAGGATTATCCTTTTGCTAAAGGAATGATGATGGTGCATTTTGGTTCTTAAAGGAGCTGAGATTCTTAAAGCAGCAATCACTGCTGCAATATCTTTGTATACCTGTTAAGAAATACTTACATGCTTGTAAAAAGCATCAGGGAAGCAGTCAGACCTGGGAGGATCCTAGGCACTTAGCAAAAATACAGACACTGTAAAGAAATGCCTAAAATATGGGCCAAGTCCCAGTACAGATCAATAGTCTCTAGTAGTGATGGCCAATAAATTGATATCAGAAGATGATTCTGAATGAGTGTGATAACAAGTGATATAAAAACTGTTAGTTGCCAATGCTCTTATGGTTTTCACCATAGTAACCTTATAATCCCATTTTCAACCTGCTGGATAGCCAAACCCAGCTGGAGTGCTGTCTCTTCTTGCTCTCCTCCCAGTTTGGGCAGTGCTATCCTTGTGGACTGGTGGCTCCAGCTGGAACAGGACAGGAGGTGGTAGAGGGCTGATCCCCTCTTGACCTTTCCCCACGGGGTGGGGGACACCTCGCAGAGTGCCAAGCAGAGCTGCCAACTTGGGTGCTCTATGGGCACTCCATAGGCTATGGGGCAGAGCGGGGGCAGATGATGAGGACTAGGGCTGTACTGGGATCAAGGTCCAGAATTCATCTGAGGGTGCAGCTTCCATCAGTGTAGAATTCATCAGGGACAGGACCTCATTTTAGGGAGGAAAAGGAAAATTTTGGGAGGAGGAGAGGGGAGAAAGACAATGTCTTTGTTATTCACACTGCCTTCATTCCTACTGACCTTTTCCACTGGGAGAGAGACACAAAAAACCAGAAGGATTGGCACTGTGAAAGGCTGAAATTGTATCACTGATCACCACTCTGGAATAAGATGCTGTGTGCATTTCCATCCTACCTCTGTCTGCAACTTTTCACTTTATAACAAGACCTAAGACTGTCCTGGGGAAGTTGGCAGGAGGTTTCTCATAGCTTTCAAATGAGACAGGAGCACGCTCAATATGCCATTAGGAAGGTTTCCCCCTCTTCTCCCTCCCTAACTTTATAGAATTACAGCTTCCTTTTTTTTTTTTTTAACTGCCTTCTGACTATGAAACATGTTCTCCATGCAATCAAAATGTGTCTGACAGAATTTTCAGTTCATGTAAAACAAATACAAAAATAAACAAAACTTGAGAAAACCAAGCCATTCTAAAAATCCTTGATGTTTTCCCCATAGACATTCAAAGAGTATGTCTAGGGGGAAATCACTGGTACTTCAAATGTACAAGCAGGTATAGAGATAACATATGTCAGTCCTGTAGACCTAAACTTGGCAGTCCATGCTCTCATGAGTGAAAACTGCAGGGAAAGGAGAGGAGGGAGTTCTTTTACCACCACATACAATCTGCATATTTAGCTCTAATCTCAATATCAAGTTATGCCTTTGCTTATTGAATTCACTTTTGAAAAACAATTTGCATCAAGAAGCAAAGTGCTCTAGTAAATGGATTGTTGGAGTCAGGAGCACCAGACTGCAGTCCCAGCTCTGTCACTGTCTGGCATGTCACTTCGTCTTTCTGTTCTTTTGTTGATTCTCCCACCATTGTTTGATCTCTTTAGACTTTAAACTTTTACAGGTTTTTTTTGTATAATGCAGTGAGGCCTTGATCTCGTATTGGGCTTCTAGGTACTGCTGTAACACTAATACTGTGAAAGCAAGGAATATTCAAGAGAGGAATCGTGTAGCCCCAGTCACTCGCTTGCTGAATTCAGAGTAGTATTGCTGTTGACTTCAGTGGACACAGAATTGGTATCCATTTTGTTTTCAAGTATATTGAATATTTTGAAGTTTCTGTCAGCTGCTCAGTGTGCTGTCAAATGCACTAATGAAAGGTTTTCCTAAAGTTAATTTTCCTACTCATAATACAATAACCAAATTTGCTTTAACACTTGAAAAAATCCATCCATACTAAAGAGAATCAGTTGCTTAATCCTAAAATTAAAGGTTATTGCATGCAAGAGAAAATAATTACATGCTCAAAGTATGGAAAAAAGAAAACTTTTTTAATATGTAGGTATTTGTATAATTAAAGACTAATCAAGCATGAAGGCTGCTGACTAAACCAGAAAATGAGATTGTTGGCAAGCAATATTGTAATGTAAATGCCATTTTTGTTTAAGTACTAAAGAGCTGGAGGAATGATATCCTGAACAGATTAAAAGCAAACAGCATTGATAATAAATATTTATCAGATTTCAAATGCAACACACAGATTTTTATATTTTACATGCAAAATATATTGGCATTGAAATATTCAGTCACTTTTCAAAGGTTTGTTCACATCTTCACTTTAAAATGTTGAAAAGCAAGTAAGCTAGTAAGAGAAACAGCTTTAGAACTCAGTCTTAACCCGTAGCAATGTCAATAATCTGTAGGCTACAGAAAACAGCTGAGACTTGTTAACATACTTAACTACAAATGTGTAAGAACTCCTGGGGCTGGAGAGTCAGAATTTGAATGGTCTTTATGTGTTTTTTATTTTCTTTTTCACAAAACGTGCAGATTAATTTTTCAAAAAGAGAGAGAAGCTTCTCAAACTTAAATCCATGCCATGAAACAAATCTGTAGTAAAGTATTTATGGAGGGCTTGTAACCATCATTTTGTTCTAGAAGACTCATTTAGTTAAAGATTTGCATCTTCTTGGGGCAGTGCTTTTAAATTGATGTAAAAGTATTGTGCTGGTTAAATATGTTCATCATGTACCTATGTGTTAATGTTACTATAGCCTACATCTTCTTCAGAAGTGGATATAAAGATATTTGGCTACATCAAGAGTTGAGGAGAATGAGGAAATGCTAGAAATGGAGTACCAAATGTGTTCCCATTCCCAGCCATTTTCTTTCCATTATACTGTTCCCAGAGTTGGCACTACTCATCATGCTGATGTCCAGCAGAAACCATCTCTTAATCAAGCCTGGTCATGCAATAGTTGAAGCTAATTTAAAGTGTCCTTTGACATCTGTGAAAAGAGGTTTAAACCCAATGGATATGATAGTGAGGCAATGAAGACCTTTGCTTTCGTACATGCGCTGTGGGCCATTGCATCCTTTGTGTTGATGTGTACCTCCTGTTGTTTCCTCATATGTTTACTTTATAGAATAATTTTAATCCCACTTGATTATGACTGAGAGATTCAATAGTATGTCACTGACAGACTTATCGGGAGAAAGTGACAATAGGCATTTTTGAATGTAAGGCTGCCTATAACATTATCAATTTTTCCTAGCCTAGTGTAATTACATTCTATTAGCCTTTGGACAAAGGGAGTGTAGACACGTTAAAATTAAATAATACTGTGTGAGTGTCTAATGCTAGTCTCTTGAATAAGCATTGATCTAATTTTCAGAAGGGTTGAGTCACTCCCATTGATGTGAACTGTAGAAATTATTACTTCATCCTTGAAGGAGGAAAAATACAGATTTCAGCCCCTGGATTTCTTAGAAAAATCTTGCTCATGTCTATAGGTTATATCACAGGAAACTGACAGGTTGCAAATGCCAAAATTCAGACTAAGTCAGCCAGGTTCATACAATATCCTGTGTTTGTCTGAGTTACTGAGCTCTTCAATGTACAACTTCACAGATAGACATATTAATACATCATCATTAAGAAACTTTATAATAAGTACTTTATAAGTCCTCTAAGCAATTCATATTTATACTACTATAATGATACTACAGATTACATTGGTAAAAACACACTAAGGCAAATCATAGGAAATGTACAAAACCTTGCATGTAGACCATCAGTTGGTGGTCCAGTAAGAAGCAAACTGCTTTGCTGCCCAGAGAGGTGGTAGAGTCACCATCCCTGGAGGTGTTCAAAAAACGTGTGGATGTGCCACTCCAGGACATGGTTTAGTAGACATTGTGTTGTTGGGTTGACGGTTGGACTAGATGATCTCAGAGGTCTTTTCCAACCTTAATGATTCTATGAATCCAGAAGAGGCAGTAGAGCACATTTGGATCAAAGCTATGCACCTCATGGTCTGTAAGCCAGGTCTGACCCATAGGAACTTTCCATCCAGACCCCAAGTGAGCAAATAAAAGAAGAAAAGGCTCTTGAAGGCAACTGCACGTGTGCTTTGCCCTGGTATGTGCTGTTGCTTGCGAATCCCCAGAGTAGACCAATTAGCTAAGACGTGGGCAGGTGAGAAGTCTGCCTTTTGATATTTGTTTTTCACATGTACTTGAGTGAAACATAGCAATAAGTTTTAAGTTGCCTGTTAGCAAAAGACACCAATTCTTTTCTTCTACAGAGATGGCTGTGCCTTCCAAAGATTACTGATCCTGTCAAGCAGAAGATAATTCCTTTTTTTTTGTTTTCTAACTGTAGTGTCTATATAAGTTACAAGAAGGGTTTACCTATTATTTCTAGAAGGAAGATTACCACACTTTACTGAGAAAAACGTGGTAACATGTAAATTATTTAAAGGCTGAAACAGACACTTTCACAAGTCATTAAACTACCCTGTGTCTTGGAACACAAAGAGGATATCACTGGGATATTTATCTGAGGGGTCTGCAGGTCAAAAGGGGAATGGAGTCAGCAGAAAAAGAAGCAGTCACATACAGAAAGAGCAATTATTTACAAAATAAAAATGAGGATAGCGGTTAGAAGTGTCAGCATATACATCTGAGATGCCTTTCATGGGGCCATTACTTATGAAAAAAGTCATTACTGCCATTTTGCACTAGATACCATGTACTTATTTCATGGTAACCAGGGCTTGCATAGCGTTCATTTATATGGAAAACCTACAAAGAAACCTCAAACCACCTAATGAAATGTTGAAACATCTCCCAGTTCTCTGGCTTTATACTCTTTGACAAGCGTCAACCTAAACAGGATCTTAAAATGCTCAACACTTGTATACATCATCTCCATTTACCTTTGTGAATCAATAAGGACATGCAAGCCTCATCTTCAGTGTGTGGTTTTGAAAGTCTTAATGTGATTCTCTAGGTTAACAATATCCTTTACTGCAAACCATAGAAATTAAGATCACAGTCCTGGTTATAACCCCACTTGGAAGATTGAAGGCCAGCCAGATGCTTCTGTTTCTTGGGACTGTCCAGAAAAGTTGCCTTGTTGTTGGATAAGACTTGCCCTTCATCTAAGCAACAGATACTGAAATTTGCAGAATTTTTTCTGGATGTGCTGCATTTGGTTTTGTAATATCTTCACAGGAGAAATTCTTACTACTAGGATTAGGCAAAAATCAGACCCAGGGATATTCCATGATCTCAACAAATATTTGACTCCAAACCAGAAAAATAAAACAGAAGAAACAGGGTAGCTGACAAAGTTTCACATAGATGAAATAAAACTGTGAAGTCTGATTTAATCCTTTTTACTTTACCATCTGGCCATGCACCCCTATGCCATTTGAGAAACTGGATTCAAAAATGAAGGGCCTAAAACTGGGGAATTTCAGTTCTACTGAAACACTTTCTTTGGGAGCTTATGAAGGGAGAGACTTCCTAAACACAATCAAAATGCCTGCCACTTTTCAAAAAGTTTCAATTCCAATGGGAATTATAATAGTGCAATAAATTTTTCCATCAAAGTTTTTAAAACCTGTTTGCAAAAAAAAAAAAGATTGTAACAAAATATTTTAAGTTAGTCCTTCCCCTGGAAATCACTGTGGACTTCAGAAATACTACCTGGTGCTTAGAAAATCTGAATCTAACATTTTTCCAGTAAACTGGAAAGTTGCACACTATTGAATATAATCTTAACATTAGGGTGCTGGTTTTAAATTTCCCAGGGAGTGATTCAGCACATCAAGGGACTAGGGGTAATGATCTGAGGAGGAGACTCCTCATGAAGTAGAAAGAAAAGATCAGTACACTTCCCACTTTCTGACAGCTGACAGACCAGCATTTGTTCTATGAAATAAAGTCAGCCATGCTGATTAAATGGTCCAGCACTGAGCAAAGGAGCGTTACCTCAAGAACTGAGGTTTGTAATCATCAGGGCCATAACCAGCCTCATTTCCTACAACTTGTTCCTTTGCAAAATGCCTAGCAACCTTCTTTTAAACAGTTGGAGAACTCAAGACTTCTTTTTCACTATTTTTTTTTAAACTGTAGATTCACTGAAAAGTAAGTGAAATCGTCTCGTGAAACACTGTCTTTGCCTCAGGTTCAAGCCTTTCATTGCACCTGATTCAGATGTGATGCTTGAACACCAGTCTCCACATGCTGATGAATGCCCTGATTTGGCAGGATAATGGATGCCTGAGTGCTTTTACTTTTCCATCTTGGAATATAAATAGTTGACTGTTCATCGGGCCAGAAAGAGAACTTATCCTCCTACTTGTCCCAATGCAGGTGGTAACTTTTACAAAGGAAACAGTTCTAAATAACTGTGGAGAAAAGTTATGAGCCTGTAACTTACTATGTATAAGTATTTATGTCTTCTCTGTTCAAAAATTGTCTGCTGGAAATTTTAATGAACAATTTCTGTAAGTGCTAGAGAAGCCCACAGAGAGCTCTGTAAATATTCCAGATGTAAGCTAAGACTGGTTTGGCTTTGTTCTCTCTGGAGAGGAGAGGGGCTGAATGTATAGGTTACGTGATACTCTGTCAGTTGTTTGGATGGGAGAGCTGCCACTTTAGCATAGCATGAGCACCACTTTTCCTGGGAGGGCTGGCTGGTGTTTGGATTGTGTCTGGTTGATTTTCATTTTGCAATCATGCAAAATCAAAGGATGTTTTCTAAGCTACTTTAAGGAGAAAATCTTTAAAAGATGATTGATACAGGAAGATGACTATAAGAAACACAGGGAGCATGGTGAATATTGATCAGATTTTTTTATTTTAAATTGGTATCTTCTGAGGATAAAAAATAATCTTTAATGTAGATATTAAGTGACTTCCTATCACTGAATACTAATTTTAATACAAAGGAAGTGTTGAAGTCCTTCTAGAAAGTACGGTTAAAATAAATCCCTAAATATCTAAATGCTAGCTCCAACAGGATTGAGACTTTATGAGCAAAATTTGACTTTTAATGATATTAGGTCAATACAGACTTTAAAAAAAGAGGAATTACAGGTTCTGAAAATAAAGTTCTAGCCTTAGAGTTTTGATAAAGATCTGTGACCCCTGGCCCTTTAAATATTGAACTTAGACTGTAAAAATATCACTTCTTATTGATCACATGGTTATTAAAGTCAGTCAAATGCTCAATTTATATGTCAAACACTTGTAATATTTCCTGTAAGTATTAGAACAAAAGAAGAGGGTGATAATATCATTGTGTTCGGTTGCGTTAGATTTATTCAGCTTTTCATCACTGAGAAATAATAAAAGTGTCACCAAGAAATTCATTAAATATGCCAAGCATTTATCAAGGCTATATTAATTTACAGCTGCATCATATATGTGGTGTTTGTGTGCATTAGTTCACATATATGAAGGCAAGAACATACCTGTCCATGTAGATTGATAGATAGATACCATGTGTCCTCGTTCTCTCAGTACACCTTCCCACTCCCTGCCACATACTTGCAACCCTAGAAAAGTATGGCTTATTTGTTGAATCTCAAGGAGAATGAGGAAACTTAATAAGTCAACAGATATTAATTAAATGTTAAAGGCAGGTTTTAAAGTACCTTCAATATATATTGCTCCTAATGACATTCAAGTGCGCTTACAAGGGAGGTCAGGGGGGAGATCTTTAGATCCCCCAGGCTCCCCCAAGATGCCTTTCCATAACCAAATGCTTTCATATGAGTAATCGAAAGAAACCTTTAGTCAACCACTGGGGAGTCTTTACAGCCTGGCTTCGATTGGAGTCTGAGTGCAGGCCTGTGAGCAGGAGGTGTTTGTAAGCATTTCTAATGGCATTTTGATGTACATGTACAAAATTGATGTCGGAAGGATCATTGTAAAGTCCCAAACAGTGGAATATTGAGGACATTTTCAGGTGGCAGTCAGATTCTGGCTGGGTGAGCCCAGTATATTTTCTCATGTCACAGTTGATTAGGTTCACAGGGAAGTGGAAAGAGTAAAAAATTCTCTTATTACCGCAGCAATGCCATATCAGCCTCTTTTCCCTTTGAATGCAACATTAGTTTTTGTCCAGAACTCTAACTGCTTTCTACAGTTTGGGGAATTGTAAAGCAGAAACAATTTTCCCAGCTAGGCTGACCTTCACAGTAATGAGAAATGACTGGAATTTCTCTCTATTTCTCTAACATTTGGGGAAGGGGGTAGGAGGAATGTGTTTGTTTTACCTGATATTATGTTGTGGGCGTCTATTTGGCACTTTGAGCCTAATTTTTTTCCATTCAGGAGATTACATGGACTGCTGCACCATCTGACCCAGTAGCCAGCCCTCAAGTGTATAGAGAAGCAACAGTAATGCACTTTAAACCTCCTGTTATCACAGCAGTGATGGCATTTTATTTCAGCCATTAAATGATTTTTTTTTTTTTCATGGGATGGCTATTTTCATTTACTCTTCAGTACTTGTTCAGGTGATAAGCAATGATCTTGAGAAAATTTAAGATTCATTACAGGCTAAGCAGATGGGGGAGCCTCAAGATGGACATACATCTGCAGAGCATTCCTTGTGAGGCTGGTGCTATAGTACTACAATGCTGATCATTTCTTGGGGATGGGATAAGAAAATTCTGCGTTTACGTGCAAAACAAATAAGTGCTATGTCTAAAGAGTCTTTAAAAGCCGCACATCTGGATAGAAATAAGAGTCGTTTCCTTGTTCTTGCCAGGTGTTTCAGAATAAACCTCTTTCCCTGCGGAATCTGAGGCTCCTGGCGATGCATGGTGGTCCAGGCTAGGTCTGCCCTGCCAATGCAGAAGTAGCATTGCGGAGGTGTTAACATACCCACACTAGGATTTGTGAAGCAAGGTTCGGTGCCGGGAAGAATGAAGGCACTATGACAGGGCATTAAATGTAATGAGCCACACAAGCAAACATGCAGAATCCCACTTATCCAGCCCACACTGAAGTCCATACTGCTGCATCTTCATTGTGGCATTGGCATGAACTAGATGGGCTCAGGTAGGATTCCACCTGCTCCTGATTACAGTCTAGACCTATCTGCCACTTGGTATCTGTGCTAGTAAAATACCCAGAAGTTCCTGGAAGTGGGCACAGGTCAAAATGTTTCAAATAGAAGACAAATTGGATCAAATCTCTGGCTGCAAATCATTCAAATATGAAAGCTGAGTGGTAGTTTCGGGGAATTCATGTTTCAAGTGTTTTCCTTTAATTTTTGCTTTGTTATAGCTAGGACAGGCTATGAAAACATCCAAATAGCATGGAGGAGGCAGGTTTTCACCTCTTTTCACCAAGGAGGAATAAAAGGTTTCATGGTATTTCTAGGAGAAGAAGGTTGCATAATACCCCGTAAACTTTCAGCAGTTTGACTGTACTCCTCTACTTTTACTGTATCTGAAAGGCCTGAAGTGGTGAACATATTCCATTAAGTTGGAGTTACATTTTCCTAGTTAATATTTCCATGTTATAGCCATGATATTAGGACATTGCTTTAATTCCATGTTAATAGCCCACAATATGGGGAGCAAACTCAAGGAATATTAAATTCTATGATCATGCTGTAACCCCTAGAGTGTGATATCACATTAACTGCAATTAATGGGCACATTGGAGCCTCCGCTTGAATTTTTTTAAGCCTCCAACATTAGGGGTGTGCTGTAATACTCACAGATGACTTTTTTCTGATCTGCTTTTTCACTCAGAAATGTCTGTATGTCTGTGTCTCATTGATTGTGAACAAGGTCAATAAAGGGTAAAATGCTTGAAATTGCAGGGAACATTTCCTTTGTATTGTTATAGAGCATTGCAGGGGGCTTAATTTAGGTGCCATTTCTCTAATTTTATATTAAACTGTGGTACTCATCCTTGCCTTTCTTTTCTGGTCTTTTAAGGCAGATGTTTCTTGGAGCCCTCCAAGAGCCTATTTCTTAGTGCTGCTTTATCTCTCTTACTCCATTTACTCCATACATGATTATCATGAGTAAGAAAGATTAGATCCATGTGGGCACTAAAATGAGCAGAAATAAACTTAAGTGAAATCTGAGTGGATCAAGACAGATGTGCTGACTTTTTCCTTCTAGGAAAGGACAACACTGAGGAGGAAGGAGCAAAGAATAGTGAAGAGTACCCTCACATTTGGATCTATGCTTTTTCAGGAAAACCTCATTCTTAGTCTTTATTTAGGACTGGCCAAATCTGTCAGATCCTAGGGAAGTTATAATCTGGGAGAATGAGGTTAGATAGCATTGTGATAGAGAAAAACAGCAATGTCAAGCACTGCTTGATAAAATAGAGCTCAGGTAATACCTTTGCCTAAATTAGTTACAGAAAATAGGTTGATAATCTGAAACACTTCTTTATTTTTATTATGAGTAGAAATACCCTGCTTTGTTCACTATTTGCAGTGTCCTGATGTTTGATTCATACTTCCATCTATCACTAATTTTTATAAAGACTTCATAAAAGGACAGCATGTTAATTCAAAGATGTTCAATATTGATCAATATTCATTACAAAGCAATTGCAAACACATGATCTTTCTTTTTCTATTGACAGCATTAGTCAGATTTTTTGTCTAGTTCTGAATCAAACCCTGAGTCTAATACTGATTTCATGCCAGTGTAAATCAGGACCAACTGTGCAGAAGGTCAAGTACGATACATCAGTGCAAAAACAATGTAAGCAAGATTGATCTAAGTGGCTGTGAATTTTGGGAAGTTTGTCTTCATGGCTCAACTAAAACTTTATGACTGTGAGTTGTCTTCATCCTTGAGTTTCTCTCACGTGAGAAACATCAGTAGAGGTCTCAGCACAGCATCATGTTCAGAGCCTTACCTGCCTGGTGACATTAAAGAAGTCCTTCATGCAGTAAGGCAGAATCTGATCCTGGAAACATAAAAGCATTACCCTGGTTCCAGGACTGGTAAATCAGCATCTGGTACTGGCAGCCCTCAGTGAGAGAGGCACTCCCTCAAGCATTTCTTATTGGACTAGAGTGGGAAAGTGTATACTATATTAAATTTGGCATGCAAGACAAGATATACCCCAACTTTAAAAATAACAGCACTGTCTCCACATCAAATGCTTTGGGACTTGGATTATACCCTAGGCAGTTTTGTGTTTGTTTTTCTCTCCTAGGTAGCAGTGACAAATCACTGGATTAAGAACATACCCAAGTAGGAATGAAAGATGTTCTGCCTCCTGTTCTCTCTCCCTGGTGTGCTCTGTATTATGAAGGAACATTGTTACTTCTGCATGTTACAGGCTAAATGTGTGAAAACTGATCAGCCAGTCTCAAAGCAGTGGGCTAAGATTTAATTATGCTTATTAAGAAAGGGACAAGAGTGCCTAAGATGTGTGGAGAAGTTGCCCACAGCTGCTAGGGTACATTAAGTATCGATGTCACCATCAACTTGGGGCCGTCTTAAAACTGAGAAAAGCTTATGGGTGGGCTGCTGTAATGAGGAAGAATATGAGATGTGTGTATGTAGGGTCCCAAATACACAAACGGCACAAAGAGGCTGTGGCTGTCCTGTCTGCCACTGGCAAGTGGCAGAAGCTGAGTCTCACCCTGCTGACAAACTGAGCATGAGGAGTATTGTATCCTGCATCCTGTTGAGTCCTTACACTCACTGTGGCTGTTAGGAATTCACTCAAATTCCTAAAACTTTCAGAGGCTGCAGGGGCAGCCAGGGAAAACAAAAACAGCATCTAAATATAGGAGAAATAAAAGCAGAATATAAATACTGGAAATGGTGTTAGTGCCTGGCTTTGGCCTGCAGGAAGAAGCTGAGTGATGCTGAAAACTGTGGAAAGCCAGGACACTACTGCTCTCTGTTCTACATCTCTACAGGGAACCTCAGCATAACCTTTAGTGTGTGATCTCCTAAATGCAAATGATGTTCCTAGCAATTATTTTAAGATTTTTCTCTCCCTCCTACTGCCAGCCAGAATTAATAGCACAGCAGCAGAACAAGCAAGTGCTGCACAGAAGTGTCCAAGATTGTGTGCTGTAAATGTACAGTGCCAGCTTGGACCTCACCTTGCCAGCAGTGTTCCCCAGGGCTCAGTATTTGGGCTAGCCTTGTTTAATGTCTTTATCAATGATCTGGATGAGGGGATTGAGTACACCCTCAGTAAGTTTGCAGATGACACCAAATTGGGTGGGAGTGTCCACCTGCTCAAGGGTAGGAAGGCTCTGCAGAGGGATCTGGACAGGCTGGATCGATGGGCCGAGGCCAATTGTATGAGGTTTAACAAGGCCAAGTGCTGGGTCCTGCACTTTGGTCATGACAACCCCATGCAATGCTACAGGCTTGGGGAAGAGTGGCTGGAAGGCTGCCCGGCAGAAAAGGACCTGGGGGTGCTGGTTGACAGCTGGCTGAACATGAGCCAGCAGTGTGCCCAGGTGGCCAAGAAGGCCAACAGCATCCTGGCTTGTATCAGGAATAGTGTGGCCAGCAGGAGTAGGGAAGTGACCATGCCTGTGTACTCGGCACTGGTGAGGCCCCACCTCGAATCCTGTGTTCAGTTTTGGGCCCCTCACTACAAGAAGGACATTGAGGTGCTGGAGCATGTCCAGAGAAGAGCAACAAAGCTGCTGAAGGGCCTGGAGAACAAGCCTTATGAGGAGCGGCTGAGGGAACTGGGGTTGTTTAATTTGGAGGAGAGGAGGCTGAGGAGAGACCTTATCATTCTCTACAACTTCCTGAGAGGAGGGTGTAGTGAGGTGGGTGTTGGTCTCTTCTCCCAAGTAACTAGCGATAGGATGAGAGGTAATGGCCTCAAGTAGTGCCAGGGGAGGTTTAGATTGGATATTAGGAAACATTTCTTTACTGAAAGAGTGGTGAGGCATTGGAACAGGCTGCCCAGGGAGGTGGTGGAGTCCCCAGCCCTAGAGGTATTCAAAAAACATGTAGATGTGGCACTTCAGGACATGGCTTAGTAGACATGGTGTTGTTGGGTTGACGGTTGGACTAGATGATCTCAGAGGTCTTTTCCAACCTTAATGATTCTATGATTCTGTAATTTCACAAGCAGAGTAGCCTTGTGGATCTAAACCCTACCCTTCATCTTTTTGTTAAGAGGGTCCCCTTCTCAGACCATTTCCTCCACCCCAACACATCCCCTCTGGACTTTCATACTGGCCCTTGCTGCCATACCAGTAATTCTCCTTGTTTTTTCTTCACTGAATTCCTTCCAGAGAGCCTAGGATGTTCAGCCGTCAGGCCTGGGCAGCAACGGAATGGTCTTTCCAGGAAACAGCAGGCTGCCAGTCAACTGAAATGGAGGATTATAGGATTCTTAGGTTGGGAGGAAAAGGGTAATGTGTAAAGCATGGGGTAGCATTACCTGCCTCTGTTCATCAACAGCCAGGCTGACTTTCAACCCCACACTCTTCTTGTTGCAGCGTTCAGAGATTTCTGAAGCTCTAATGGTGATGTTAGCACTTCCTCCACCTTTAGCTGGCTATGAGGCATTATCATTTGCTGGCTTTTCCATTCTTTCATTAAAGTAGCATTTTTAATATACAGGTAGTTCCTTTTCACCAATCTAGACAACACTGAAAGCAAAAATACATTAAATAAATCTATTTAGCATGAATTATTGTCCTAACTCTGTTAAGATGAGTATGTTTTAAAGTACTACTGACAAAACAACTAAGGAAAAGACAGCTTTAAAAAACATCTTTTTCAAAGATGTTTCCTTATCCAGAGTTTTCTTATCCTTTAATCACTCTGTATTTTAGCACAGTGTCCTGGTTTCAGCTTAATTCAGAGTTAATTTTCTTCCTAGTAGCTGCTATAGTGCTGTGTTTTGGATTTAGGATGAGAATAATGTTGATAACAGGCTGATGTTTTAGTTGTTGCTCAGTAGGGTTTACACTAGTCAAGGACTTTTCAGCTTCCCATGCTCTGCCAGGTGCACAAGAAGCTGGGAGGGGGCACAGGCAGGACAGCTGACCCAAACTGGCCAAAGGGCTATTCCATACCATATGGCTCAGTATAGAAACTGCGGGGAGTTGGCTGGGGGGGCAGCGATCGCTGCTTGGGGCCTGGCTGGGTGTCGGTTGGTGGGTGGTGAGCAGTTGCATCACTAGTTTTTTTCCCTCCCTGGGTTTTGTTTTCTTTCTCTCTCGTTGTTGGTTTGTTTTTTTGTTTGTTTGTTTGTTTAAATTTCATTACAATTATTATTATTGTTGTTATTATTATTATTTTATTTCCATTATTAAACTGTTCTTATCTCAACCCACGAGTTTTCCTACTTTTACCCTTCCAAGTCTCTCCCTAACCCCATGGGGTGGGGAGGGTGAGCAAGCAGCTGTGTGGTGCTCAGTTGCCAACAGGCTAAACCACAACACACAGTAATGTTGCCTACCCTCCATCACGCTGTGCCTTACTGGAGCGTCAGAACCAAATCACAGCGATCAGCAGTCTTACCAACTGTTCACTGTTTCCATCTTAGAGCAGTTCACAGCTCCATCTGCTCCTGCAAAACAAAGATAGTATTGGTAAAGATGTGGAGTTTGAGTGGGTGTTAGGGAAGGATCTAGAAGAACAGGCTAAGATGACAGGCCACTGGGCTGGATGAAGTGCAAGCATATAGTCTGTAACATTTCCTGCTCCCAAGGATGTTGCCATCTTAGCAGACAAGTGAGACAAAGGAATTACAATTACCTCCACTTTACAGATGGAGAAATGAGTTAGTAAGAGATTAACTAGCTTGTCCAAGGTCACTCAGGGAGCCTGACAGGCACAGGACTAGGACCTGGTTTTCTGAGTTCCTAAGGAAGGATCAGTCTCTAAGAAATAGTGTCTTAAGCTATGTTTCTTAATAAAAAAAATCTCGTATTAAAACGTTACAAAAGTAAAAATGCAATTTCTTTACCTTTCAGTTTGATTAATGGATTCTTCACAATGCAACAATAAAGCAAGTTCTTTTTTATAATATAGAGTATTTGAATCTTTTTTTTTTTTTTCAGAAAGTAATGATGGGGAAAAAAAACTTTTCTTTGATTAATTCTAGGTATATTTTGTTTTCTCTTTTTTTTGGCCGATAACTTCTAGATATCAAATAGATGTATTTTAAAGTGCTAGGATTTGGCATGATGGTGAGACAACTAGCAAGAGACCACCCTTTAGAGATAATATAATAGTAGAACAAATTGAGTTTCCAGACCTTAATCCTCTAAGAAAAGCTGAAACCAGAGGGGAAAACTTCCATGGTGTTACTCAGTTGGTTCACCCTATTTGATTGCCGGTCAGTACATGAACCCTATTTTAGAAGTGATGTGATTTCTATCTAAAATAAGCTGTTTACAATGTTATATGAGCTATTACTGTTCGAATGCTAGTTTCTAAAGTTCTTGAAAGAAGTCTACATTAAAGCAACATTCAGAAGATTGTAGGATTATTTTGTATTCTCTCTGAAATGGAATGTGATTTCATCTGCATCAGGCTGATTTATACAGAGTAATTTTGGTGTTTTGCTTTTGAGCATTTTGTGAACTCCCAGAAAGATTATTGACCCCTGCTTAAAAAGTTTGTGATGAGAAGATATACCTATAATAGTCCTATTGTTAGTAATAATGACCATAATGGGCATAAATTCAGCTGTTCTTTTTAGGAGATGAAATATTTTCTTTACTCTTTTATAGGCATAAGTAGAGCTTGAAAGCAAAGATGGGGGGGGGGGTGTCAGGATTTTCTGCAAGTTTCCTTCCAGTGTAATATTGCAGTGTACAGCAGTTGCAGAAAACAGGATCACAACCAACCAGGGATACTTGGTGAAGAACAACCACTGAGGAATAATCTAAGGATTTCTTTTTAATTATTTTGTTGGAGGATTATGTACTCATTCATTAAAAACAGGGGCAAAACGACTAACACTTTCCTTATAACATGGAGTACATTCAGGACTGCACCTTTATTGTCCACAGGAAATGAGCACGTGGTTAAAGGGAAACCAAAAATAATTTAAGCACAACAGCAGTTTTTCTGTACCATGACCTAAGGCTCTTGGGCTTGCCCTGTGCAGTAGGGAACTGTGTGGCAGTACTGAAACTGGTGCAGAGGTCTGTCTTTGCTAATGCTGTATCCAGGATAACTAGGCTGAAGGAAAAGCAGGGAGAAGGGGACTACCATATTAGCATAGTCAATGACTTTTGTGGCCTGGGCAAGCATTTCTGCATTGCTGCTCTTTATAGTTTGCTTTCATTGTAAGAAGTTGGTATACATGCTCAGAGACTGGTCACAGGTTCCCAGAGAGAAGAGCTGCAAAGTCCTGAATCTGTCATTCTGCTTTAGATGCAGAAATAGTCACACTGTCATTTAACTTAGTGATCATTTGACTTAAACATGTCATTTGGGAGCTAGACTACATTGTCCTATATAGTTAGGGCTCAGAGGTAGGCCCTTAATGCAGGTTCTCACCTCTCTGCTCAAATCTAAATCGCTGCGTAATGCATAGACGTGCCCAAAGTCAGGCAGCAGGACTTGGTGTGCAGTGTGGCCAAAAACTGGGAAAACTGCAAAACTCCATTTACAATGGGTTCTGGTACAAGATACATGCCTTTGGTATGTGCCTTTGGTACGTGCCATCCAGCTGACCCACTTAAACATATGCTCAGTTGCCCCCATGGTCAATGGAAAAGGAGTCCTCACCAGAAGACAGCTCAAAAAAGGACCTTCTCTTGCAAGGTCTGAAATACCTCCTAGAGCATCTGTTTCCCTTTATCAACTACAGAAAGAATGAAGGGTGACTGGCTTTGTTGACATAGTGTCTGAAAGTTGGGGGAATTTGCCAAACAGCTAGAAAGAAGACAAAAGTGTGACTGCAGTGTGGGCTAACTGTATTCTCACACAGGCCATTTCTATAGCTTTGTGAGAGAATATGGGCTTGAGAGGAGTATTATGGCAAGTTGTTTTTTTTTTTCTGCTGTACTAATGTAAGGTGTATCAGAATAGTTGTGACACTATTTTGTAAAACTAAAAAGAACACTAGTCAAAAAGACTGCATGTTTCTAAGATCATCACATGTAGATTAAAGGCTCATCTCTTATGCAATGACTTATGTATGCCTATCATCTCTTCTTCTAGATCTTCTGCACAGCAGGGCTGGCGTATAGGTTTCATGAGATGCAGAAAGATGACAGAAACATAAGTGTTTTGATTTACCTATAGTCTTGCCTCTTCTATTCCTAATTTAGGATTTAGTGTTTTTATGATGTGTTGTGTGTCTTGTGTCTGATTTAAAATAATTAGTTCGGTAGTCATTCTTGTGATTCTACTTTTTTATGTTTCAGCACTCTTGTGTTGATATGTTAGAATTAGTTATTTCTTTTATTAGCTCAGCAGTGCTTTGCTTCTGTAAATATAATTCAAGACCTGTAATTTTCTTTATCCTTGGTGAGATTAATCTCTCTCTCTATTTTTTTGCCTGTGTTCTGCTTGGGTAATGGGAACATTCCCAAATGTATATATGACATATTTCTTGTTTTTTCTTTGATATAGCATATCACCTATATTAGATGGTAGCCTATATTAGGCTGTTATTTGTTCGTTAAATTTATGGAGCAATCCTGCATTTCGTGTATTTTCTCTTGCACATTTCTTATGCACAGACAGACATGCACACACACTTAGAGTCGTGGACTTGCATAGATCAGTCCTAAAGGCAACGAATTCAACTGTGATTGCTTTTTTGTTTCTTTCTTATATTCTTTTTTTCAGTTTTCCTTTTATGCCTGTTGCCTTTTGTAATTTGGCTTCAAGAACATTTTTGATACAGGTTTGGCAAATATCTTCCATTTCAAACATTGCTGTGGAGTTCCTTTCTTTTTATTGCTGCATGTTTGTTCTGTAATATTGTAATTTGATTATTTGTCCCTCTGTTTTTACTTTTAATTTTCTGGATTTATAGCGTTAGGGCTTAACTCTTACCTTACTTACGTTGGTGTAAGCGAAGAGCAGGACCCCAGCTGTACTAGGTTTTTCCAAACTTTTACCCCCTTCTGGAGGTAAAGGATAGCCCAAGAATAATTTGATGACACACATTTTTCCCACTGCCTTTATTACTACATATCCAATCCAGGACATTTACAAAGAATAGCTAGTAAGCACTAGACATAAATATCAGCTGTCTGAGAAGAATCTTAACTTGAGATACCCTTACAACGTCATCTGTTGAGTTCCTGTGAGTAAAAGCATCACCTCCAGTTTTGGTTCTGGCTAATTAATGTATTTTGAAGATTCAAAGGCACCCTGTACTCAGACTGCCTCATGGGATAGCATGCGGTAGCATATGTTCTCTACTGACTCTCCACCTTCTTTCCCCAAGCAAAGAAGAGGTAATGGCAAGGAAGCAAAAGTAGATCTTGGGTATTAAGAATACCCTGAAGGGAAGTGGGATTGCTAACATTTGAAAAAATACTTGCCCAGCAGCCACACACACAAAAAAAAACCCGAACCCAACCCCAAACAAGAAAACAAATTAGGCCAATTAGAGCGGTCCTTTCTGGGATAGGAGCCATCCCCAAGACACTGTTGGTGATGTGGGGAGCTGGCTGCCACTGGAGCAACTCCAACTGGAGGCAAAACCATCCGTGTCCCAGCAGTGACAGATGAGAGGCAGAACAAGAGCTCCCTAGTGCTGCCTACTATATCATCAACCCTTCTTTTCCACAACAGTCACTTGTATGGATGAGTAGATGCAGCCTTGCATCCATGGCTACTTAGCTCCGTCCACCAACCTGGAGGCTAGTTAGTGCCAATCGTAAATAAGGGCCCTGCAGTACTCTGTAGTATAGCTCTTGTGGCTTGACATACAGTTTTCCTCCCTGATTTTATTATCTTTAATAGCTATATGATGAGGGTCATTTATATAAGTGAATCATCTTTTCTGCATAATAAGGTAGAGTGATAGGTCTAGAGCTCAAGTAAACATTATATGAGTTATTGTAAATCATTTTAAAATAAGACTTGATAAAAACAAGGTATCATATGTGACATTTACTATGAGTGCAAATAAACAGAAAGCCAGAAGGAATGGTAGGATGCATCGGGGATTTCCCCATCACTGCAGTGGCAAGTTGAGTTAGTTGATTTATCTTATGAAAAGTGTCCAGAGCATTAATGGTAAAATTAGTGTTTTCTAAACAATATACTTGTCAAATCACAACTGCAGAGAGAAGACAAGACTTTCATTTATGCAGGGTGTTCTGATAATGTAAGCCAATAAAGTTGAACCAGTTAATTTATAAATGGCAGCAGATCCAGAAATACACACTATACTCTCCTGGATCTACCATTTCCTTGTGTAAAGTCAGCCTTCACTTTGAAATAGCCCCATGTAGTTCTTTTCACCATTTACGTGCTGCTTAGTTAAAAACCTATATTTTGTGAACAGCTTTGCTAGTCACTCAGATGTTAATTCATTCTGTACCTCAGAGGAATTATTTGGCCTCCATTAATATTACCTGTATATATATCATGACAGTGGCTTAAATGCCCAACTTACATAAATACTAGATAAATACATAAATCACTGTGCAGCAAACAGGAAGAAGTATTCCACATGCAGATTTACCCTGAAATAAGAAAATTGGTTTTAATTTGGATCTTGCCTTACTGTGGTGCATGTGCTCATGTAATCCAGTCCTAATGGACCTTCAGGTGTATTATCTAAAGAGAAAACAAACAAACAGGATGAAAGAAAGGGAGGTTTATTGTTCTCATTTTTCAGATAGGAAATGAAAGAAATGAAAATATGTGGAAGAATTGGACCCCTAGTGAGATTGCTAGAGGTCTACCGGGGACCCTAATCACAAGACTTCCTTCCTCCTCAAACATAATTATTACTACTTCCATCGCATATACTTTGGAAAGTTTTTCATGTTTCCACATGAAATACTAATTTTCTAACCCTGAACTTTCTTTTTAAGCAAAATCAATGAAAAGCTATTGTTGCTTTTACAGATGCCAAGGAGAATTATTACTATTATAGGCAACAATAAAAAAAAGATATTTTCACCCTCTGTAGATTGAATTACTGAGAAATAACCTTATAATTACTGTATAAAACACCCTGTTTTAACACTGTTTTTAATATCTGTAAAGTTTCTGATTTATTTTTCACAAGCCAGCATCAATGAGCTAAATTCTGCCTTGCTCTAAGCCGGTGCAATTATGCTGACCTTTGTGGGACTCCACCTGTTACATTGATCATTCTTAAAAGGCACACTATTTTTGGATTAATATTAGTTAGGAACAAAGAGAGAGGTCTGATTTCACTGACTTTGATTTAAATAAGCAGTTTAATTTTCTTGAAATCAAGGGAAATATTTTGGGCTTCTAACAGTATGCCAGGTAAATCTGCTTTAAATTAGGTCTTTGTCAGACCAGTGGGGAGAAGCAGCCTTCTGATATCACCCGGTGTGTAGCATTCACCAATGGAAATGTCAGGGAACTCTTGAGTTCTGGTGAACTTGCCAAATCAACCCTTGTCCATCGCTCCCTGCAGATCTTGGTTCAGATGCCTCAGCAACCTCCAGTGCTCAGCTGGCTCATGGTCTTCAGGTGAGAGAGAGGAAATTCCCCCACAGCACACTCACATTTGTCTCTTGTAGCTACAATCAAAAAACTGGCTCCTGGACCCATGCAAAAATAACAACACCTGGTTGAGTTTAGGCTGTTGATCTTGTTTGCCTCTTCTAGCTGGCTGATGTTCACCAGGTCTTCTGCAAGTCAGAGCCCTTGTCTGTCTCTCTGAGGTGAAACTAAAAGGATCGTTCACCTGCCTGCTGATTGCCATTGTTGAAAGAGGAAACAATTCAACGTAGAATGACTGCACCCTCATTTTGTGTTCAGTTAATATTTACTTAAAACTAGGCCATCTCTTTTCTGTTTGTCTGTTTCCTCCTGGCATGGTAAGAAACCCTGTGAGTACCCTCTGTGAAATTTCTCTTTTCAAGGGGATATATTCAGCTTTAAGTTTGGAAAAATCCAACACATACCTTGTACTTTAGAAGGGAATATTTGTTTTAGTGCATGCACAAATAATATGAATGTGATAGGTGCAGCAAGAGAGTCCTGTCTTAATTGCACTCAGGCCGGGTTCATCACAGTTTGTTGGAGGTGCATTAGAACAGCAGCATCGTCTGCCTGGTTTGCCTGCAAAAACATTTTTGGCCCTCGGCTTACCCCTTTTACTGACAGAATTAGCAGTAGCACCCACCAGTACTAGTGGCTGCAAAGAGGTCTGCAGACTGCACCCTTTCCAAAGATATATTTTGGAAAATAGTTAGGAACATATATGTATTCCTCCCACCCCAAAATGGGTGAGATTAAGAAAAAGGCACATAAGAATGATTTCTTTGAAATGAAGTATTTTCACTCAATTTATAAAACACCCATCTGTGAGGGTGATCCATTTTACATTTCCTTTCAAGAAATCATTTTGGTCTGAACTAAATGTTTCATGTGACCTAAAATTTATTTCTTTTCCATTTTTTTTTTCACTCCAGGTCTGTCTGAACTGTCTTTTGTTATTGTTTTGGAGTTGGTTTTTTGAAGGGGTGTGGAGGGTGTTTCAAGGGAATTTTTCAGTCTGCAAACAGAAAAATCCATTAGTTTCACAGCTGTAGGTGTAAATGTTTTGACTTCTGACTTCAATGGATAGCTTCTCTAGTTTACAATGGTATAAATGAAAAAAAGAAAAAAGTCAGGCCTTTGGTGAGAATATTTGATTTAAGTAAAATATCAGTGCAGTTAGCTAATTCTAGTATTTCAAGTAACAGTATCATTTGCCCCTTATTTGAGTTTTGAAGCCTATAAGAAATAGAAGGGGCTGATTCTGACAGTAATTACCTCTGTTTTAACCAATTGCAACTCTGCTGACCTCATTAAAATTACACCAGATTTATATCCTGATGGACAGAAATCAGAATCAGACCAAGAACTTGGAAGTTATATTATTTTTAGCACAAAAAAATCCCTTATTTTGTAAAGCACAAGAATTGCTACAGGGCCCATAAATATTTTGTGAATCTGGTCAACAGATAAAAGTAGAAAATACTTAGAACATGAAGAAATTCATCTATCTGTCTATTGACAGTGCCTTATGGAAGAACAAGAGTCTAGGTACAATAAGGCAATAATGAATTTAATGAAAAAGCTACAGACATTCAGGTTGTAAGCTGAGCTGCTGTTGAAAAAGATAGTACATATTTTTGCCCATATAGCAGAATTCCTTGACTGAATGTCTATGAGTAGATTTCCATTGATAATAAACACGAAGGAAATTATTTATTGTAAATGATAATTAGACTTTCCCCAGGCTATGCATTCAGCCTGTAGCAGATACTGAATAATAACATAGGCATTATTTCTGACATTCTGCCTTGACACACAAAAAAGGGAGATGATAGGAGCTAAACCTGGCCATGACTTTTGTTTAAAATATAGTAATATCAGCATAGGGGTAAATTAATATTTGCACATGATTTTATGTAATGACTTGCATAACCTGGAGTATAAGTCACACCCCATCTTTACCTCTGAAGTAGAAAAAATGCAGTCACAAGAACATACTAATACTCACACAAACTCTGTTGAGTTTATCCAGGACTGCATTAGGACTTGCATGCAGGCTAACTTTAAGCAGTCTTTGCAGGATCTCAGCCTCAGATTTTAACCAACTTGGAATTGATCCTTGCAGCAAAAAAAATTCTTCAGTTTATACTTGCAGTCATCACTCACATTCAGCTAACAGCAGTTCTTCTGTTACCTCAAGCAATATGGAGCTATGCTTTTGTTATAAGAGGATCTCAGTTTCATATACCCTCTTGCCATCAATTTATAGTGACTACCACAGTGGCAATTGCAAAGACCTCAGAAACAATACG
>VZTL01068922.1:12183-41308 GCA_013400535.1 Scopus umbretta | reverse complement strand
TCCCATGCTTGCACTGGAACAGTGCTTCCATATGCCCAAAAATGTCAGATAAACATTACACTTCCCAAAAGTTCATCCAAGATTTTGGCAGCAAAAGATGACACATCTAAGAGCAAACAATATTGTTCCATCCACATACCAATGACCTCTAGTAAATAAGCCCTAATGCTCAGGCATATTAGCACAAAGGTAGCAGAATGTAAATGAGATCATTCTGCTTGAGAACCTGTATTAGTTTGCACTTGTGCAGGCTGAATGGCTGCATTTTGGTCAGTAGAAGCCAAGGCTCCAGCAGAAGCTAACAATTCCTGCTCCCTGCAGAAGGAGAGGACCCCACTCATAAGCTGAAACTCAGATGGACTGCTGCCAGCAGTTCAAAATCAGCCCACCTTCCTCTGATACATATGCTGCAATTGCTAGTACATGCCCTTGGCTGCCACCGGTAAGTGAGTAAGGTCATTATGATTTGTTTTCATAATTTCTTTTTCTGAGACATTTTTAAACAGTTTTAATCCTAAAACTTGTCCATTCCCTCCTTATATTGCAATTTTGGGGTGCCTACTCTAAAATTGTCATGTGGTAGAATACTACAGAGTATGTTGGTGATTAAATATAAACAAACTCTATGTGTGGTTCAAAAGTTCAGCTACAATTTGAATGCTTTGGAGTAGAAAGTGATAAAAGAGCAGAGAAAAAAGAGTGGGAAAATATAGGATGAAAAATGCAGTTGAGAGGAGGAAAGTTGTAAATGAGCATAGAAGCAATTTAATTACCATATACAGCACACTTGTCAAATGCTACATTTCCCTGCTTTGATGTCTAATCTACAGAGGAAAGCTGTTTGCTGTTCCTTCTGAGGCAGTCTGGTTTTGCTTTAGTGATTCAGCAGATACTATTGGATCCTCTGCTTTGGACTTCTGCCAAATGTAGCCCAGAGAATTTCACCAGTTGATTCCTGCACAGAGCTCAGTAACTTCTTGTTGAACTGGGGCATGTCTTTTAGGAAGACATCTGTTCCTGACTGGATCCATAGGTGAGTTGTTTCAATTATTAATTTCCCTTGCTGTTAAAAAATTTGCACTTTATTTCCCGTTTGAATTTCCCAACCTTTGTTCTAACAGTCACAGGTCTGTACCCTGATGACAGCTCATCTATCAGTTCAGCATTAGACAATTCATATGTGCCAATGCAGTTATTGGGAAGGGGACAATTCTGTCTTTGGAAAGACTTTCCTTTAGAGGGGGCAAGAAAAACAACCTTTAATAAAAACTCCTCAACAAGAAAAACAGCCTTTAATAAAATCTCCTCTGTAACTAAAGAGTGAATCACAAACTACAGGGAGAAACAATACAGGGAGCAATCAGTAATAGCACTAGAAGCTAGAGTGACAAGCTTGAATGTGCGCAGCCTGAGAGGCAGCTGCTGTTGCAAAACTAGAACACCCTCTCAATGATTTTTTAATGACTCAGTGGCCCTTTGTTGGACTCTGCAAATCATCTCCAAAATGGAAGGGATGAGGTGCCCAAAAATTGTCTATCTTTGTCACCCAGGCAAAGTCACTGTAGCAAAAAGTCATCATAGTTATTCCTTAATGACAGCAAAAGCAAGTTTTAGAGTTGACCACTGTTGCTACTTTTAACACCTATCCAATGTTTGTTGCTACTTGCAAATATCCAAACACCACTATATCACCAACACCAGCTGCCCAGACCAAACAGTAGTGCTAGGAGCAGGGAAGAGACTACCTATGGACTCAGCGTAGCACCAACGAGTGAAACTCAGCTGGCTGAGGAAAACAACTGTGTGATCTTTTTGTAGGGTTAACCTACTAATGGCAAAAGGGCATGGCTGAGGAACACCATCTGCTAAAGATGGCTTTGCAGAACAAGGAGTTTTGACAAAAATGGACAGCCTTCAGGGACACAAATGACTTTAATGCAAATGCACCTTCTGAATCCATAAGGACACAACGCAACTATGGGAAATATTAGTGCACCAATTCTACCAAATGCCCAAGAGGGAAGAGAATAGAGAACTACTCAGGAAAAAAAAAAAACAAAACAAAACAAAAAAAACCCAACCAACCAACCACACACACATTTTTTATAAGTAAGATTAAGTATGCAGGGCCACAGTAGTACTGGCTAGAAGGAAGCTTGATCAGGACAGCAGAATCTTGTTTATACCCTCTAGGATATCACCATCTTGATTTTCGCAGTTCTCTATTAACATGCACACCATGTGCTTTCCTAAAACCCAACCTGAAATCCATGCATCCATCTAGTTACTCACTTGCAAGCTTCATATTATATTTCTCCTTCTATATCTATATATACATACATACATAAATATATACACTATGCATGTATGTACATACTAGTTTAATTGTAGTCAACACACACTTACTTTTCAGCACAAAAGATGATTGCTTGCATCCTCTTCTACACACACTCCTTTATCTGCTCTCCATTTGAATGTTATTTCAAGTCCACCTCCTTTTCATTGCATGGATGGAGGCATCTGAAGCAAACAGAAGGACTAGTTTGTTGCTAGAGTTGTATAGCAAGCTGACCTAATGCCAATCAACATTCCCTATGTATTCCCCAATTCTGAAATTCTTAATCTGAGAGATGTAAATGCACATGAGATGGAACAACAGGTTTTGACCTCGCATGGAGAACAGACATAGAAGAAGTGATTTTCAGCCAAAACAGTTTGCTTTTTACTCTGTGTATCAGGCATGAAATTAAAAATCACCAGAGCCATGTCTCAAGAACTAAGTTCAAGTTCTCTTGCATGCCTCTATAATTTTGTCTATGAGAGACTGGCAGGTACATCACTGAGCACTGGAAGGACTTGAATCAATATATGCTTCTGACTGACAGATGGTCAACCACATAGTACAAAACTACTCCACAAAGAGCCTCCTAGGTGTTGTACCATAGCAGCTAAGCAGCTATTCAGGTTAATGCGGAAAAACAAAATGTAAAGGCCAAATGTGAAAAGCTGTATGCGAGCCAATTACTGCTCTCTCTTCTGCGGAAACCCTCTCCAGAAGGCATGGTAGACCATATAGGACATGTGTTGGATTGCAAGCCAACTGTTGACTTTCAATGTGGGGAGCACCAAACAGGATGAATGGGAATCATACTGCAATTCAGCTTCTGCTCAGAGCACTTGTTAGATTGTGCTGGCTCACCCAGATTCAATTACAGATAAGCTGGCTTCCAGGAAGATTCACCATGAAGTCCAAATCAGTTATGTCAGATGAAGGGTCAGTGGTGGAAAGCCAAGCCTGATGAATGGCAGGCAAATGCTGACAAGCACCATATGTGCTTGTTTTATGATGAGCTCAAGGGGGTTTGTGGACCAAGACAGAACATGACAATGCTGATCATAACCAGGGAAAAAAATGTGCTGACCACAGATTGCCAAGGCATAAGGGCCCCACACTTTCAGTATTTGTTTAGCAAAAGCACTACCACCAGTAGAAATGTGTTGGACTCACTTTTGAGGAGGCTTGGTTGGCCTACCAGTTATAGCCAAATTAGCAATACAATAGCATCAATGCAAGATGGTAAACGACATCGTTTCTTGAAACATAGAATGTGAGCTGCTAGGCCTGCCTAAATGATTGCACCATCTATTTTTTGTCAGATTTGGGATACAGGTATCACTCCACAATATTTCAAAGACAAATACATCATCTAGAGATGGAAGGAGAGAAATCTCACTGTAACTACAGAGAGCAATCTCACTACCTACCTTCGCTAGCCAGTATCTTTCTCAGATTCCCCCCAATCATTTGTCCTTCCATCTGACAATGAGGAACGTTCTGGACTGAACAGTAGCTCTAAGGAAACCACAAAACATTTTACACATATTTCGCAGCTCAGCAAATGAAGGAGAAGTGTTCAAGTTTTAATTAATCCAAAAGGGGGACCTCAGCTGCACTTGTATGACTATGCAAGAAGGTTTCAGTCAGCTTTAAGATAACTCTAGCAATCAAAGGTACTGCACAGCAGAAAACATTTCTCACCTTCTCCCTCTGACAAGCAAGGTTAAGCAAGGATCTATAATTTAGGCCCTATCCTATTTGTATTATTTTATATGGCAGAGCTGGACCAAAGTGACCTAAACCTTAACATGAATATCAGGATTTGCTTTTGAACTGCCATAAGTTTGTTTATCCTATCAGGTTAACACAACACTCAACTGATGGAGAATGGATGCTCAGTACTTGTCACATGGCAATCCCCTTTTCTACCATTCCCATATGCAGATCCAAATATCTGCTTGCTTAACTGTTCACTTTTCTTGTGAGAGTTTTGAACTGTGCCAATTCTGAAAGTCTATTGCATCCATATCAAGTTTTCCACTAGACTGAAGGTGTACAAAACTGCTTTGCCTATCACATTGTAAGTAGTGATGTTTTAGAGCCAAATTTATCAGCTGGAGAAATTCTAGTCCAGCTAAAGGAATATTCAGATACTTTTCTGAATGCAGTGGTAAGACTAAGTGATGATTTCTTGCAACAAGTTGATTCCATGTTCACAAAAGCCCTAATAATGAAGATATAACTGACAGGTCAGGCACACTCTCCAGATGTGAATGCCTTACTACCTTGTTTATAGATCGTATTGAGCATGGTAAGAGGAAGCATGTTTGCGTAAGAAAGTGCAGCAAATACATACAAAAGTAACGCTTGTGCAAGTGCCATTTACTGGCTAACCCTCTCACGATCTTAACTGCAACTAGCCAATGGAGTGGCAATATGAGGGAAGGCATACAATTTTTGAACAGAAAGGGCATGTCCTTGGACAGAAAGAAGGTGTTAAATAAAAGACACGCAGCATCAAAACCAGAATGGCTCAAATAATGAGCCTTGCTAACCAAAGACATGCTTTGAAAAAGTTTAAAAATAGCCCAAATGTTGTTAAAGATACCCTTTAGATTAGAACTTTAAGAGTATTATGTGTCGATACAGTGCAAGAAACTGATTAAAAGAAACAGATGTTCTATCCCCACTCAGCATGTCTGTAGTTGATAAGCTCCCACAACAATTCTGAACTGCATCCTCATCAGCAAGCTTTTATTTTTCCCAGACACACACTGACCTGGCATCCCAGACCACAGAAGAAAATTTTCAGATACTCTATGTACTGCTGTGTACCTACATTTTTTTTTTTTTTTAGGAATTGTAAACTTCATCTAGAGAAGAAAGACAGCTGATTTGTGAAACCTGTAACTTAACTATCACACACCAAAATCGAGATACAGGAAGTATCAGAGGGATGCATTCTCAGTTCTGGAATCTATTCCTTTGTCTCAGCTGTCAGTTCTGTTAGCCAACAGAAGCTGTGAACACACTTCTTCCTTTTCAGTTTTACACAACTGTCACAGTGGGCTGCAGAGTACATTACTGTCCTTCCGAAATTTAGAAAATATAAATCAAAATTTACTTAGTAAGTAGCATTATGTCTCTTAGAATCTGGCCTTTGCGTGGCTGTGCTTGTGTGAGTCTTTTTACATTCAAATTTTAGACGATAGCAGTTTACAATCTAAATTAAAAAGCACAGCTGGGATAAGGTAATCACATATAATGATGTTATCAACTCTAAACATTGCACCTACAGCAGGTCTGGAATGGGAATCCTCTCAAATACTTTTGAGTTCTGTGGGAGTAGGAATTTCATTATTAAAACCAATTAGCAACTGTCCTATCTCCATAGATGCTTTTCATAGCAATGGTGATGACTTTGTCAGGGCCCACAATTTCCTCTTGCTGGCTTGTTCTAGAACTGCACTCACCAATGGGAGAAACAAGGATTCCAACCTTTATATCTAGCGCTCCAGCAACATGGATTGTACATATCAAGATATTGAGTCAAATAGAAAATTATCTGTTAATTTAGACATCTTCTGCCCTAATCAGTGCCATGAATCTAACATGACTGTACCCACCAGCAATGTGAGAAAGGGTATTCAATGATGCTGAAAATCTAGAAAACAAAGGCAGCAATTCTATATGAAAAACAGGTAGCCAGAGACATTCAACAACAAATTATTGAAATCAGCCCTTAAGATAAGGACCAACCCAAAATTCAAAAACTATACCTCTTACTGGCCAGCTTTGAATTTGGTACCCTTCTTCAAATGTAGTTTTTCATTTTTAACATTGCTTGCCAATTCTTTAATTGTTCTCACTGTGGCTATAACGTCATCATAGAGCCATCGCCATGGTATATTCAAGAGGGGTCAAGAAGGAAGTCCTATGGTAAATCTTAATTTTGTAGCATTCCTACAGAATAATTTCAAGCTCACAGGCTCCAGGTGACTCTCGCATTGATTTTGTGCAGTCACATCCATGCATACCCACAGACTCTAGCACACTTCATAAATGAATTCAAAAGGTACAAGGCAACAGACAGCCAAGCTTGGCAAGTTATGTAGCTTACTAAATTTTTAGTTAAGTTTCCTAGTGTGTATATTATTATTATTATTATTATTATTATTATTATTATTATTATTATTATTATTATTATTATTATTATTATTATTATTGCTGCTGTAATTATTAATGTAATTATTAAAAAGTTTATTTATTAAAGTTAATGTAATTATTGTTGTTATTATTGCTTATCACTACTAAATTCTGATGCCCTGGTATTATTTACAGGCTACATTCAAAGAGAGCTGAGCTGTGCTAGCCTCTGTACACATTTGTAAGCAGCTCACCTTGTCCCAAAGAACACTGAACCAAAATTCTGGACCCTTCAAGGTTTGTCCTTCTCCTGTATTACCTTGGTTTCACATTTCACTTTGCATTGGCTATTCTGTCATTTTTCAAATCTTTCTAGTTATTCTACCTGTCAAGGAAATGCACATTAACTTTCAATAGGAAAAGGCTGTGTACCTGTAAGTGAAAAGCAATTAAGTTAATAATGAAAACAGTCAAGGTTTGTGTAGCTCTGTCAGAAAAACAAGATTTATTAATTCTACATTGGCTGGGAAAGAGAAACGTTAACTCCTGTTTAGTTAGCTTGTATATGCTTTGTACGCATTTTGCTTTTGTAAGAGCTGAGGAATTAAACTGTATTAATAGATGCCTATTAAGAGGGCAAGTTTGTGTACACAAAACCTTTGACCCACCAATCAATATTCACTAGTCCCAACTACACATTGATATAAATGGAGTGCAAGCTTTTTCTCCTGCAATGAGAGGGCACTTACAATTATGAGCTGTGAAGGTTTAAATAGGTTTACAGCAGGTGGAGGAGAGAATATGAAGAAGTTCATCTATGGCATGCAGAAGTAATATGCTTGACTTTTGTAAATTTGTGTCAAATAGGTCACAAAATACTCCTGCAGACAAACTGAGTACTTGAAGATACTGGACATTAGGATCCTAGGATTAACTTCTTAGGAACTGACTTGTCATTGCTATTCCCAGATTATTTTGCCCAGAATCCTTAACCCATAGCAACTTTATAGCACATTCTCGCTCCAGTTAGTTTAGGTATAGCTCTGTGCTAACAAAGTTATACTATATACTCTGAAGGTAGCCTGCATCTTTTACACCGTTGTGGTGACTCACAGGCCTCTGAGACATGTTTTCACTGCAAGAAACTTATTTTGGCTAGCAAAGGAAATAACAGATCTATTGCCTGCCCCTTTCCTAGCTCCCTTTCAGGTTCTAGCACTGGATGATGGCTAAGGGCTTGCTAGACATAAGGAGGAAAAGACTGGGTTGCACCACTTCCTGTATTTTTTACCACTGGAAAATCTCATGGAAGTTACAGGAATCCTGAATGCAAGCCAAAGCAGTCTCGAAATCTCTCTGACTCATTGCAAGTCTTATAAGTATCGAGCTTTCTCAATAAAATCAGTGCAAATATGGCCTAGAGCCACCTCTCCCCTTCCGCACTTGATTTCCTTTCTGACTTCAGTCTTGCACTGGTGTAAAGAAACAGGGCCATGTTGCTGAAGTATTTATTACAATCCATGACCACTTGAAATGAGAACTGACTCATAAATAAAGTGGCACAGGCAGATTTGGGGTAAGCACATCTGATTTACAGACTACAATGCTATGCACAGAAATAGCCTTGATTAGTAGCCATCTCAATTTAGTAGCTGCCTACTTACAGCACAGTTTATAATAGACTTTGCCTTCATTCATTAGCTGCTCTTGTGTAGTACAATATTTGCTCCTTTATCACGCACACCTTTAAGCAAAGCTGCAGGGGAAAGCAATTAAATGTAATCGAAGCAGTGCCTTCTAAACAAAGATATACAGGATGTTCCCTCTGCTAACATAGCTGAAGGCCATGATTATAATTTATAACTAAACAAATGCCCATATGCAAGACATTACAAGCTCTGAACCATGATGTGCAGGTAATGAAACCGTACAATCCTTATTTATGCTATGAAACAAGCTGTTACTTTTATTGCAACTAGATAAACCCTTCTTCTGATGCTGTATGCAGGTGCAGCTCACAGTGAGTCAAGCAGGATTTGCAAATGCACCACAGTGGCAGGTAAGGGCTGCTGACTTAAGTATGCACTTGGTTTTTAAGACCTCATACTCACAGGAGATACCAAATTGTCCTAAATGCTTACAAACAAGCAGGGTGAACTGGTTTGAAAACATTTATAAACAAAACATAGCCTTACACTGCATGGTTTTAACCTTCCTTTGCCCCACCTGGCCCACTAGTAAACCGTTAAAGCAAATGTTCAGTCTCCTTTGTAAAGCACTTTGAGTTCAAGGGATACCAGGTGGCAAGTACTGCAATATTAACAAGCAACTGCATTACTATAAATTCATTGTCATTAATAACCACAAAAATCATTATTATGAAAAAAGAGGTACTAGAACTTTGAAATGAGGGCAGCCTATCCTGCAGCAGTATCTCCTAATTACAGCTACCAAAAGGCACAGAAAGTTCCCTAGAAGGCCACCCCAGTTACTAAATTTGAGAAAATGTAGAAACATTTTTGTCTCTGCATTGTAACCACAAAACATGTGACTAGGGGAAAACAGGAACGGTGTCAGTGCAGTAGGGTTTTCTTAGCTGCTTGGGAGCGCCAGCAGCTGCAGGCCGGAACAGCCCTGAGGTCTCTGGGTGGCAGGCGGGCTCCCTGCGCGCTGGTTTGGGCTGTGCAAGGAATAACGTTGTGCCCTTTTTGCAAGCCTTCAGCTGGAACCGTCTGCTTTCCCACAGCAGCTGAGAACATCATCTTGCGTTACTGTCCTCTAGTTTCAGCTCCATACCCTCTTATTACATCCTCGTCCACCCCTATTTCTATGGCTGGGACTTTAATAAGAATTCGACTTACTATCACTTTTCTGATGTTAACTTTAATTTCAGTTTCTGCAGAACAGGTGTCATGAGGAATTAATACCATTGCATTCAGCAATTCAATTAATAAAAGAATATTAAAATTACAGTAGTAATGACTAAAAAACTATTTAAACCTTTAGCAGTGTCAGAACTCCCAAATTTCAGCAAAAATATGCAACTCTAATGAATTAATATTAACCCTGGAGCCTGAGAGCAAAATTTGAATTCTTTGCCATCCAATCACAGCTCTGCTCTCAGCCAAACCAGTTATTAATAATTTCTCTGCTGGTGATGAGGGCTATTTTGTAATTTTATTTCATCAGTTTCTAGTAGAGCAAAGAGGACATGTAGTTTGGTTCCATTTCTCATCTCTAAAGACATGGGTAAATTATCTGTGGATGTAAAATTTGAGCTTATGACATCTAAATAAATCATTTTCCCCTGTAGAAGTGATAGTAAACAAAAGTCAAACTCTTATTGATCTTCACCTCACATTCCCCACATTGGATTATAGAATTGGCATCCAGAACCCGAATGTAAAATACATATTTTTTTTTAGCATTACGATTGTAGAGCTAAGCTTGAATTTAGACAGCAACAAAGCATATGTCACAGTTACCTGTCAGCATATGTGGACAGTTTGAATAAAGCTCTAGCGGTGTCAGCTGCTCTACTCTTCTCTGTGACAGCCAGGCAGACCCCACAACTCTGCAGCTGTACCATGTGTCAATTATCCAACATGCAAAATACAAAATTTTTGCTATGAGAATTGCCCTGCTCCTGGCACAATGTGATATGACTTCCTGCTAGACCTGCTTGTACTCAGTTCAGCTTTCCATCTTTCAGGGAGAAAGGTTTGGAACAGCTTGAGGATCAGTTGGGAGGCAAGGAAGCAGCCAGAAAGATGGCTCATAAACCAATGTAGAAGTCATCGCATATCTAAGAAAAAAAGGAGATTCTATGTTGGATTGTTCAAAGAGCAGAATTTTAGGAGACAAATCATGAAGTTCTTTTGCAAAACACTGCAGACAACACAATCTGCAAAAATACTGGCTGACAGAAACAATCCTTTATACATTTTATGTCAACCACTGTTCTCGAATAAGGGAACATAGATGTTCATGCTTTGGTGACAGCAAAAAAGAGTGAGAATGGCAAACATACCTTGCTAAGAGGACAATTTAAGACCGTATAACATTCTGGAATTGCTGATATCTAAGGTAGGACTGAATGCTGCAAAATGTGATTCCATTTTGCCACAGGGCCTTCACTGAACTTAGTAGCTGCACATGAATGGATTACAGGATCTGATTAATTTATGTATTCACTTTAAGATTTTTAAAAATTGAGTAAAAATGCCAAAATACAACCCATTACAAAGTCCTAGTACTGGTAAATGCAAGTGGTGGAAAGTGTGTCTTAGAGTATTTCTCCACATCCTCACGCTTCTTTGGACTACGCATGGCAAAAATATCTATCTGGCACAAAACCAAGTTAATAGGAAAAAACCCAGGATCTACAAAAATACTTCCCATTACAGCTCAACATTTCCAGAGTACAGGAAATGTTTCATATACATTCATCTAGAATCCTTTCAGTAGGAAATTTGCCATTAGTAGTTATGGAAGCAAGACTGGATCCTGAATTATACAGAGCATTTGCATTCTTATTTTAGTAATTGCACAAAGTTCATCTGTTTGGCTAAGTGCCGACAAACAGCCATGAGAATGTGGTGACCACAGAGAACTGATGCCAGGGAAGACTGGCACATGACAGATGATTAACATTACTATAATACACAGCCAGCAAACCTGCCAGTTACCACACACTCCCTCCTCTTCCCATCAAAAGGAAAAAATCTTAAATACTCAGGAAGGGAAAACAGGCTGGTAAGCCAAACCACTTGAATAAAAGATCTCAGGAACCAGATTTTTAGCTACATAAACCAGCTGTCATGTATCAAAGTCAAGATGTATTGAGGCAAGAACCACCCAAAGGGATAGTGTTTTAAGCATTGAAGAATGAAAGGTCCGCTGCGCTGCATGTGCAGTGTATGTAATAGCATTTCTGAGCTCGGGGAACTGGATTCATGCACATGTAATTCGTCAGTCTAAAATGTGAGCAACACTTTGCCCTCCATCAGAAGCAATGTACTTTCACAGGGCTTATCTTCTGTAAATATCTTGGACCTTCAGTGAGATCTCCAGGACTCTATTTCCCTCAAAACTGTTCAGCACTTCACCTATGCATCACTCAGGAATTAGTTTTCTTAAGCAGCTTTATGATGACTGGTGCCATGACCTGACTCCAATGAAATTAATTCTACAGCCCTTTTTAACTTCATCTGACAAAAACCTACTCATCCCAACATGGACTTATGGATCATTTTAATATATACTTTTATGCTAGTATAATTAGTATTATTAATATAAATTAAATGAGAATCCTACCATTTATTTTACACAGAACACTGATAGAATAATTAAAGCCAGTGAGCATTAGAACTGCACAAAATATCTTTGAATATTAAATCTGATATAGGTCATAGTTGTTTTAAAAGTATATGACAAGAAAATTTGTTGATATAAAGAAATTACTTTCTTTTTGATTCACTTTACATAAGTTATTTTTTATTTCCATATGCTTAAAACATATGTAGAGAACTGTGTATAATATATCACATTGTTAAATCCCCCCACATGAAAATGAAAATCCTTAACAACAGGCATAAGGTGCATTCCCTTAACCCACCTATATACCTCCATGTCTCCACTCAGCCACTACCTTTTCTGATAGAGACTAGTGTATATTTTCACTCCTGTGACAGAGATCTCCACCAGATCACTGTATCTCTGCCTCATTAGAAACACTGAAGTGTGATAAGAAGTATCTGTTCTGTCCGGTATTTAATACCCACTCAATTCACAGACTGTTGAGTCCTTTTTCAGCTGTATCCACCTTCCCTGGAGAAGCTGTATGCCACTTTCCAGTGCTTCCATACCACGTGTCTACAAAAGACAAACTATTTTTATCTGGATTTATTTTGCTCATTTTTGAGGGACAGCCATGCCTTCGCCACCTGTCCTTGCAATTACCACTCGTCATACAGACCCTTCCTTCCCCGAAAGACCAGCTGAGGGCCACTTCCTACTTCAATGCCAGCAAAAGCAGCAACAGTCAGTAGGCATGAGGAAAGATGAAGTTTCTTTATAGCACAGAATAATATCCTTAGCCACTTTCAACTTCAGCAAGCACAAGGAACAATGTGGAAAATTATAACTTATCCTAAATAAAAATTCAAATGTATCCAAGAAGTAAGAATTTGCTAAGTTTATGCAGCTTGAGAAGTTCAAAATGTTATTCTGTTCTGTCTGGCAAAAAGTCTAAAACTGGGCACTAAATTTTATTCAAAATCCATTTTCATTTCGTGTTAATTCCTAAAATAATAATAGATTTGTTTTAATGCATTTTCAGACAAAGTGTCACACTTGAAGATTTACTGCCATTTCTGTATACGGAAAAGGCTGAATTCTTCATTTAAACTCAGGTGCAGACCCTAACTATAAAATCACCACCAGTGCTTCTGGAAATCTCTATGGACACATTTACTGGTGTGGAAAAACACATACTATTACACCAAAATTAACATGGCCAAGACAATTGTTGTGTACTTGAAAATAGCTTTCTGCATAAACTGCAGCATCTTTGTAAGAGGTGGAGCTAGAACAGCCCTTTATCTTAAAGCTTTTGCTGAGAGAAAGGAAGATTAAGAAGTATGGTTTCTTTAAACCAAAAGGCAAGTGCAAATATCTAATAAGTGATATACCACAAGTATGTGATAAGAAAGAGGGTTTCCTTGTCAAGTACTGTACAAAATAATAGCTGTGTTTATATTAGGGACAGATACCTCTCAGCAAAAAAGGTAGCATTTGATTACATGAGTAGAAAACATTCATCTGACAGATTAATTATTTTTGAAGCAACAGCAGCAATGAACTGATTAATACATAGAGCTCTCTATCTCTATGCTTCAATAACGGTCACAGTAAGTAAATTCCATCTCCCTGAAAAGATTCAGACTTACTTAAAGGTCTTTATGTAGTTATAAATGTGTCAACAAGAGAGAGGGAGGCAAGGGTTTCTAAGAGGTATTACTGCAATGTATATTTGATAATGAAATTTGCTGGTTAAATTAGCCAAAGTAAAAAGATAAAGGTCTAATGGGCTTAGTCTACCATTCAAAAAAGCACACATTTCCAGTTGTAGCAAAAGTATGATGGATACTTTCTACAATGGAGTATTACAACTAGCAAGGACAGAGACGAATTTACCGGTTTGCAAGTGGGATATTTTTACAATTAATTTTGGCCATGAGCACAAACTCTTCTCCTTGACAAACCAATCCCAATTATCATATTTATCACTTGTAAAAAATAAATAAATAAATAAATAAATCTTTTGTCTGGATTGTTGCAACTTGTCCACTTCAGGAATCCTGTACTGGATATTCACAGAGGTCACTGATCACTTAAATCACAAGGTATTGCTACTGTTCTGATCCCTAACTAGATTATCAAAACTAGAAAGTGATGGATAGCATCAAACATGTCCATTCTGAACATTTGGATGCTTTCAATTTGTACTGAAATTAATTATATTTTAAGATTTGCAATTAAAGTGAGGATTCACAGACTTCTGGGAGCTGTTCTGAGTGCACACATTGGGAATTTTATGTCCCCAAAATTAATATAAATCAAACTCAAAGCTTCTACTTGCCAAAATAACTTCAAATCAATCTAGTTAATAGTTGATTAGCCATACCAGCTAAACAGTTGCAACTCAGTGCTACTTATTACACTGGAGAGCACAGCAGCCTAAAAGCGGAAATCAAAATCTCTTGGATTTAAAGATACAGAACACTGGGGAAGCCATTTGACCAGCACGCACTTATACACTCAGATTATACACTAGTGGCTTACAAGGAATGATTCAAGTGTCAGAAATGTGTCACGTGTTACCATGGTATGCTATTTAATATGTATATGACTTTTGTTACCTCAGAGCTCATTGTTTAGGAAAAGGAAAAAAAACTACTGTGGTGTAGTAAAATGGTAATGGTATATTTATGCAAATGCATCCTTCTCATCAAACTTCTCAGCAAACAAGATGAATTACACTTCATTCTCAACTTGAAACAAATGAAAAAATATCTGAATATTTTATAGGTATGCAGTTACTTTCACCTGGAAGAACCCAATCTGAAGGGATGGTATGAAGTAGGCATGGTGGTGTTGGGTTGACGGTTGGACTAGATGACCTGAGAGGTCTTTTCCAACCTTAATGATTCTGTGATTCTGTGATTCTAAGCAGTGGAGGGCTCTGGGACAGGGTTTCTTTAAGGAAATACATCCCGTATTTCTGTAAAGAATTACCTCACATTTCAGAGTTCCGTACTAATATAAAATCATGAAAAAAATTGTAAAACTTTAGTGTTATGTTAATGGATTTCATCTTCCAAATAGGTGCCAGATTTATATTTCTTCTTATGAAATGCAACAAGTCCTTTCTGATTCCTTCTGAGGTGAAAAGAATTAATGTTCATTTCTGGAAGTGTGAGAAATTATGCTTTATCTGTAAATAAAATATCTTCACAGATACTAGTGTGACATTAATACATCACCAATACATAAAATATATAATTCATGAACTGATACCCAGTCAGATGTAGCAGCTACGAAAACTGAGGCATCTGCAAATCATCAGCATACATCTGGAAAACAAGCGATGTCTACAATCCCACAAAAGTGGATTTTTTTTTTTTAACCATAAAAATTTTTCACTGCATCTACCTGTTACCTTTGCAATGTAAGATTTTAAAATTGAGACAATACTTAGAAAATAAGCTATAACATTTTTTTGAGAACAGCCAACAAAATCATTATCATGTATAAATAGGAAGCAAATGAGTTGTTACAGACTCTAAAAACCAAACAGCTCTATACCATGAATATAATTATGGCACTACCTCTTGGAGAATAGTAGGGGCATATAATGAAACAATGATCTAGCTTGTAAGTGCTGCTGAGAGCAGAATTTGGGAAATCCACAGTGAGCAAATCAGGAGCTAGTGAGACACGATATAGGCAGACCCTCAAAAATTCACATTTACTTTGTGTCCTTCTTTATTGTGGACCAGATTGCGGAGGGCAAAGCATCCTCCCCCTGCACGTTGGGAGGTGATGGATCATAGATAGGGTCACCAAGGGCAGACTGCAGGGGTGTGAGAAGAGTGATCTGTTGGACAGATACAAAGCAGGAGCAGGAGCAGCAATTTCAGCATTACCCTCTTTTCTTCTCAAGTTTTTCAGACTTCACCTACATTGACAATTTTAAGGGTAGAGTGGCAGAAGCACTTCGTGTTTGCTGCCAGCTTAGATCCTTAGCTGCTTTTCTAAAACTGCTGAAGTATGCTTTCTTTTGTGTCACATAGGATGAGGATTACTGTGTTGTGGGCATCTGCTAGACAGGAATTTGAGTAACATCGTTACCACATGCCAAACATTTATCTGAATCAGCCCCATGCATTTATGATATATCATTGTAAGAATTTTCATCCAATTATCCATTATTTTAATTATTGTTCTGTACCACTAATACTTAATTATGCATTGTGAAGAATTAAAAGTTAAAAAAAGAAACTTTAAATAGAAAAGAACTTTGATTATGTATCCTAGGGGCTGCTGATGCTAAGGAATGCTACTGTTCTAGACGAAGTGTCAAAAAAATAAGACCCTTGCTGAATTCCACTTGTTGGTTAAGACTACTCAGTATTACAACCTTTCCTTCTTGGGTTTTACAGAACTTCATCCCAGACATTAAAATATCTCTTCTGGTAGAATATTCAACTCTCATACCTTTAAGTCACTTGCCCCATCCCCTCCAAGTTTTTCTAATGATTTATTTAGATTTGTTTAACTCTCCTAACGCTCAGATTATTGTTAAGATCTCCTCAAGATCTTGTTATTCACAGCATGTGCTTCACTCTGACAAGACTGAATGATCAGCATCCACAACTCTAGGAGCTGGGAAGCTGGAAATAGAATTGGAGCTGGGCTTTGGGACCAACCCCAAAGGAGAACATGTCTTGTCCTGCAGGCCCTATTAGCTCCTCAGTGGTACAGGGCTGAATCTGGAAAAGCTGCATCCAGAAACAATCAGACCCAGAGTGGCACAGCCACAACATGCAACACAGTATTTTAAAATGTAGCCTGAAAGACTCCTTTCTCCTGGGCAGATGCACAATCTTGATGTGAGGATGATTTATGCCATGGAACATAAGATATGCACCACAGAAGCAATAAAAGTAGCATATAAATTTCTGGATTAGCTTAATTGTCAGTAATTTAAACAATGCAAAGCTAGATAATCTGAATATAATTTTATAAACAAACAAACAAACAAACAAATATCCAAACCAAGCCAAAATCCATACAACATATTTACTTGGAGAAGGACCTGAGTGGATTTGAGAGAGTGTGAATAGGTGCTCGATGTCTGATGTAGTAGATATCACAGCCACAGACTGAAAATGAGGGAATAAAAACGCCTTGCATCTGCCACGGCTGGAGTGCCAGAGTATAGAGATCACAGAAGGAAAAGCAGGAAAAGCCAGTTCAAAATGCCTCTTGTTTTTGTAGCTCTTTACAGAGTTCTCTTCCATGTTTCAGCTCAGTGCCAATGGCCCCACATAACCATTCAAAATATGGCCTGAAAGGCAATTGACTTTGCTGAACGACCCTCAGAGTATTTCCCCAAAGCATTCCTACTCATCCTTAGAGGAAAACGCTGACACGATTTGCAGCATCTTGCACAGAAGCCACAGGAGAGAAGCCTCATTCTCCTCTCAATCACCTAAGGCTATATCCAGAAAAAACCTTCTCACGTCCATTGAGCCTGATCTCACTTTGCACACCAGATGCCATCCACTATTCTAATGGCTTCAAGCAGCCCTAAAGCCTGTCAGCCAGGCACTGGCGAGCAGCCTTCCTTGCAGATTTTACATTACCCTGGGAAATGGGACATTTCCAGTGCACCCTGAATGCGCTGCAGTCCCAAGCTGCCAGCACAACCTCTGTGGACACTGGCAGGCAAATCATGGGAGGGGAGTTGTCACTAGGAATTGCCGCAGAAGTTGGATGGTTTCAGGGTACTCATGGCATAAAAGACAGCCTTTATGCCACCTTCACATGCAGCTGCAAATGAGGGTCTGGCTCTTTGCACGGGACTGAAACATGAAAAGAATGCTTTAAAAGGATACAAGAGCAGAAAAGCATTTTGCACTGGCTTGTCCTGTTCTCCCCGCTGTGATCTCCGCACATTGGCATGCCAGCACTGACAGATGCAAAACATTTTTTGTTCCTTCACTCTTGTTTTGCAGTAGTGGCACACACTACAAGAAACACTGCGAATGTATTAATCAATTACTCTCAAATATCCAACTCCTCCTCAGAGCAAGCAGATGTTCCACAAACTTGTCACTGCATGTGGCAGGATGTCTTTGCAAAGAAAGTTCTTTAGTTCCTTTTATTTATATTAAATGAAGAATTAGCAGTAGAAGCTACATGTAAGGTTTGGAGGAATAAGCAGGTAAAAATAATTTACCAGGTGTCTTTAAAATCTTTAATAAAGAGATTTACATATGGTTTAATACTTTCCCATTTTTTATATCTATCCAAGATCAGGTGCTGATCAGATCTTGGGGTCTTAATTCCAAGAAATGAAGAGACGAATATGCAAGAAATCGAATTCATATACAACTTTACCCTTAAGAAAAAAACCAGAACCTCTTGAAGTCCAGTCTGCTCCTCATTTAATCCAGCATATCATAATAACCCCTTTACACAGTTTTGTCTTAAAAAGCATTAGAATTATTTTTGCCCTGACGTCTCATGGGAAAGCTGTTCCAGAATTTTACTTCATCAACTACTAAAAATGTCCTTCTAGTTTCCAATTTTAATTGGATTCATGATTGCTTTATACTCATTTGTCCTTTTGCCAACATCGCTCTTTAGCTTCAGCACTTCTTTTGCTTCCTCAGTCATTTCCCATACATGAGCTTGCAACTTATTAGTCTCCAAATGCATGACCTTGCACCACATAGCAGTGAATTTCATTTGATTTTGACTACTCCAGGCCCTAAGTTTGTCCACTTCTTCCTATCTGACAGGCTGCTCCTATTCAGAGTTCTGTCATCTTTATATTTTACAAGTACACATCTCCTTTTTGGGACAATGATATTAATAAAAATACCAAAAAAGATTAGTCAGAAAACCAGTCCTTAAAAATTGTACTGTAATCTACCCCTTCAACCAAAACTTTCCAGTGTCTCTTGTAGTTCTCAGACCTTTACATCATTCTTTGCTCACTTTGCAACTTCCTTTCTGATGAGCATTATCTCTAATTTCCCTAAGAGATGCCAAATCACATACACAACTACAGTCCAGCTAGATGAGTCCAATTGCATTTTCTTATATAGAAAATGAGTTATCTTGTCAAAGATGTTCCCATGGATTTATCCTCAATGTATTCCATCAAATCAGTGCTGAGCAGTGGCCAAAAAGACAAGTTGCTCAAAGACTGCGAAAATGCCAGGTGCTGTATTTTTTATCCATCCCAGTTCACCTTCATTGCTCATAACCCAAACCTCTATTAGTGGCAAATATGACATCAGTGCCCATGTTTGCCACTGCTGAGCTAAGTCAAATTCCATCATCACTTGGACCTGAGTAACCCTATTTATCCAGCTGCTACGCAGGGCAGAGAACCTCCCCGTCTTCCCTGTCTTTAGATTCACATCATATTCACATCACATCATATGTGCTGGTTTTGGCTGGTATAGAGTTAATTTTCTTCACAGTAGCTACTATGGGGCTGTGTTTTGGATTTATGCTGAAAACAGTGTTGATAACACAGGGGTATTTTCATTACTGCTGAGCAGTGCTTACACAGAGTCCAGGCCTTTTCTGCTTCTCACCCCACCCCACCAGCGAGCAGGCTGAGGGTGCACAAGGAGTTGGGAGGGAACACGGCTGGGACAGCTGACCCCAACTGCCCCAAGGGATATTCCATACCTTATGACATCATGCTTGGCATATAAAGCTGGGGGAAGAAGAAGGAAGAGGGGGGATGTTCAGAGGGACGGCGTTTGTCTTCCCAAGTAACCGATATATGTGATGGAGCCCTGCATTCCTGGAGATGGCTGAACACCTGCCTGCTGATGGGAAGTAGTGAACGAACTCCTTGTTTTGCTTTGCTTGCGTGCACAGCTTTTGCTTTGCCTATTAAACTGCCTTTATCTCAACCCACCAGTTTTCTCACTTTTATCCTTCCAATTCTCTCCCCCATCCCACCAGGGGGGAGTGAGCGAGCAGCCGTGTGGTGCTTAGCTTCCAGCTGGGGTTAAACCACGACACAAGGTGCAGCACATTCTGTAGTAGTCAGAAAATTACATCTTTAGCAGTAAGCTCAAAAAAAACCCTAAAAGTTCAGTCAGGGAAGGGACAAGGTAAAAATATGATCTCTTTTCTCAGGTTCATAATGGCATTCCTGAATAATTGAGCCAAAAAACACAGTGTTTCACATCATCATGATGTCACTGGTGTGCAGTTCTCCTGTGCACAGCTATCTCCTGAACTATGCCAGTTTGACTTGCCCGAGGTAGAGTTGTTTCTTTGGGGTATATCTTCTCAGGAAGAATTTGGACATACAGAGAAAGGAGGTGATAATGAAATGTAATATTACTGTATACAGTGATTGGCATTTCAAATTCTCCTGCTCTGTGGCACAGCCCCCTGATCTGAGAAGATGCTCCACCTCTAAAATCACTCTGGTCTGTACCTGAAGCTTCTACACAAGCCAGAGGTAACACGACAGAAGTTGAAGAGACTGAAAAACTTTTCCTATTTTAGCAATTCCCTAAAGCCTATTTGTCTACAGTTACCATGTGTTTGGCTTTATTCATAACATCAAATGATGAAAGCATACAAACTGTATCAGCAGAGTTCTGCTAAAACTCTAGGAAAGCTCAAATCATCAGTGCACACAAAAGCTTTGCATACTTTCACCTTAGCTGGTGAAAGAAGCTGGTAAGACTTCTTATACTGGTAAGAAGTAAATAAATGTAAATAAAGTAAAGAAGTAAACACAAACTATCCTCTATGAGGGTGGCTGCTCCTCCACAGGTAACCCACAACACTTAGTTCATGAATTTAAAATGAAAGTTAGAGTAATTCATGTTACGCTGCTTTTTTTCTTTAAGAGGAATCAGTTAAAGTCATACAGAATTCATGCTTTGCAACAGAGCAATGTATTTATGTCACACTGCCTACTACAAAGTCTTGCAAGCAAGCATATAAACTTATAAAAGGCATGTTGCATTCATTTTGGTAGGTTTGGGTTTGTTCATGCTCTTCTCATGACAAAAGAATTTGTCAGTTCCCTCTTAGAAATGTATAGAAACATTTGTTTTAACTTGTTTAAAACAAATCTAATACCTAAGATGTGGCCCCTGTCTTTTCCATTCTGCTTACAACAGAAAGTAGAGTGGACTGTATCTGAAAGAGGAACACAACTTTAATCTTACCCATGTTGGGGTTTTGGATAACCAACTACTCAGTCACAACACTGTAAATATCGATTTATATTTCAAGTCACAGACATGAACAAAAGGCCATAGTCAGTCAACTTCCAGAATACACTGTATTACACAGAAATGTAAGACATTAGGTCAAGTACTCCCTGCAAGTACTCAAAATCTTTCTCTCAAAATATGTGACATTTTTTAGGCTTACTTCATATGGAATATCCTAAGACACTAAGATCCTGCCAGCTTTATGAAAATCAACAACAGGGTGAAGAACAGATGTTATTACTGCTGCCATTAGTGAAAGGTGGAAAGAATTAAGCCACTATTCATTTTCTTTGGCTGTGGCCAGGCTAACATACACTTACTGGCTATCCACTCAGCACATCTACTGCACTGGACAAACCACAGCACATACTTTCTTTTCTGGCTGCTGAGCAGAAAAAGCACGTAGAGGTCTTAGGACATCTGGGAGCTCTGCACTGGGGGAAGAAGAGTTTTAGGAAAACAGAAACTGGCTGAGATACAGGATAAGTGACAAGAGATGTAGGAATGTGAAAATACTATAAAAGAAAAAAGACAGACAAGTGGGGTTGTTTTCAGGGAGTCACAAGAGACAGAGGAAGCTGAGGTTATTACACTAGAGGGCCTTAGGGCATGAAGCTGCAAGAAATCTGTCTTTGTGAAGACTTCTCTTCACGGAACAATTTCAGAAAGCCAAAATGGAGAACGCAGTTCCTCAGCCCAAAGGAAGTAACTGAAAATGGCAGATGCTCTTCATTTCTCAAAATGTGTATTTGGGTTTGCAGGTTTATCTGTATTCCAAATGTTCAAAGAGTTTTATATGAAAGTACTTGTATTTCTGCAATACCCAGTATTAATTAGAAAAGATTAATTTAAGAGATAGCACAACAGAGGCATTTATATGTAGTGCATACTGTGAGAAACCTTAAACCCTAACAACATGAAAAACAAATAAATGAAAAAAAAATATCAAAGCACTAAACAAAAATCTGATAGGTCAGATGAGCAACATCAAACTATATATTGACTTCTTTTTCTATCTTGTCAGTAAAAATAAAATAAAAGGTGGAAAGAAAGGAAAAAAAAACCCACAGTAATCAGAACGAATAAAGGCTGTTTATCCTGTCTCAGCACAAAAGAACACAGGAAATGCCAGAATAGAAGAGACCATTTTGACCCATTGCAACCAATATCTTGCCTTCTAATACTTCATGCTACTTCAGAGGAAATACTCTGTGGCATTCTTCTTCATTGTACAATCTGTGTGATGGAGAGATGAAATTCCTCTGTGAGTCCAGATAGCCATTCATTTTAACCTTGACTCATGAGGCTGCTTGTGAAATTGCAATTTTTATTCTCATCTATGCAAGTTACTAAAACGTCTTAGACATGACAAACTACCTGCCTTAAGAATGTCCCAGTGATAGCAAATTACTAAAATTATTAAAAGTGGTTAAAATTTCATTGTACACATATACATCACAATCAAACTGATAAAGGCTATCGGTTCATTTCAGAGGTGAAATCCTCTCCAGTACTGAGACTAGTGTGGAGGTGGTTTCATTCTGAGAATAGCATGAAGATAGGTTCATTCCAGACCGAGAACATGATCATCCTATTTACAACACATAATGTGCTGAGTGCATAATACAGAAAATGTAGAACGATTTCTTAAGAAGTCATTGGCAACGTAATTGTATTATGAAAATCAATAGTTTATCATTTAATGGCTTTACTGGACAGAGAAGAGTGGCTACACTATTTAAAGTTCCCACCGGTCATCCAGAGGCTGTTTTTCTTTAACCCTTCTCAAAAATTATCTGAATCGGAGAGGCGTGAACAAACTATAAAAGACATGAGAAAAAGTCTCCTTCTACACAGTAAAGCTGAAACAAAACAACCAATAGATCAGTAGTTTGGAGTGTTTGAAGACTATCATTACTATAAAGCTCAATAGCAGGTGCAAAGAGAACTTTTTTCACTTTAACATAACATGCCAAACTTAAGCACAGATTGCTTCAATACTATAGCAAACCACAGCAGGTCTTCACTTTTCCTGTACACTTTCATTGTTATTAGGTAACTTTAATGAACTACTCTGAAGGAACGAAGGTCATTAGCACACAAACTGCATAAAGCTGATGGGTCTTTCAGTGAAATAAATTTACTGCCTTTTTTTCAGATGTTATCACATTTATTTTATCTCTAAACAGACACCAGTTGCCACATATTAAGCCATACAAAGCAAAAAGAGGAACAAATTAATACTCTTTTCAGCTCTGTGCTGGTTGTCTTTCTACATCCAAGAATACTGACTGACCGATGAGGCTTTCTCAATAAATATGTCTTCATAATTTTCGGGGTTTAAATGCCTGCTCTGAAGTGAAATTTGGCCAACTGATCACATGGGTGGATTCCTATAAAGCCTGACAAGACATAAGTAGCAAATTTTCCAGTTTCAAGTATTACTGTCTAAGCACTCGGTGCTTTCTGAAGTGGTGCAGTGCATTTATCTCACAGAACGTATATGATTTTTTGCACGCTTCATGAACAGAATTAGTCTGGTGATAGTGGGATACTAATGTCTTTGCTCTCATCTCAGCACTGTCCAGTGTGGTGTAAAGAAAAGACAGGCGCAGAAGGAATGCCTCCACAGCTTTCCCACCCCTACTGGAATTGCATCCAGCCCCTTAATAGTGCCTTTGACCATGGCCTTCCCTGGAGTCCCCTTCCAAGTTTGAGCAACAAGACTGCATAGCAGTGAGAGGAAACTTGATGAAAGTCTAATCTTGGAAGTACACACCACAGGTATCGGCCCAACTGTTTTTTCATAACTATCCACAATCCTTAAGTAAGGATTCTGCAGAACCTCTGTTGATGAAGTATTTGTGGGGCTTAGGCAAACAGGTTGTGAACTGATTCTCAATTTTAACATATTTACCTAAGAACTGTCTCCTCCAAATTGCTGTGTTTTCCAAATCAAAGGTGTTACTCTGTCCTTCTGAAAGAAAAGCCTTAAGCTGATGGAGAGATTATATATATGCATCTCTGAAAGAAATTATTCTGTTCTAGAAGATCAAATAGAGACAGCCAGGAAACTAATGAATTCCACTATTTTATTTATTTGAACAGTATCAGTATCAGACCAATGTACAAAATAAAAAATGAGACAAAATTCAGAGTTTGTGGACGTGGCTGAAGAAGGAAGCATTCTGCTAGAAAATTTTCAGAGATCCACAAACAGTACTGGATGCAATGGTGACCATGCAGTTAAATTACCCTGCATGATGTAATCTTGGCAAACATTTTCCTAGGAAGGTCACTGGCTGAGGAGGAATACTCAAAGGAAATGAAGAACAGCCTGGCACTGGGGCAAATATGCCTCAGCTCCATGGCAGCTGTTACCAAGTGAAGGCTAAGCAGGCAGCAAGGCATACCATGTCTCCCTTCCCTCTAAGTCAAGAATGGCAAGAAGGATCTACAGAAAAATTCATAGGATGCCTGTGTGTCATCTTTCTTAGCTTGACTAGTATTTATAATTTATATAGCTTTCAAAACACAACATGGCATTTTACAAAATACAGTATGAACTAGAAAGATAAGAGATGTCCAGAATGCATGAACTGAGAGTCTGAAAAGGCATAAACCAAACCAATTCAGAACAATACGATACAGAACAGACTGGGAAATGGTCATTAGAGCTGAAATGGAGCTTTACACAGGAGGGAAGAGGCCACTTGCCATGTATCAACTGGCAGGTTGCTCCAAGTGTGAGCAATGGTATGCAATAAGGCAAAGTCAGGAATGGATGAAGGAAGTGTACTTTTCCTATGGATATAAACACAAGCTATGTCAGTAGGGGTCCTTTAAAAATGGCTGGACTTAACATCACACATCAAATACCCAATGCACATTGAATTCTCTCCTAAATTAAATTGATTCAGTTCCCAGAATGATGCTACTAACATGGTATTTTAATTTAAGACTGGAGACCTAACCATGCCTTGTGCTTAGGGCATTCACAAGAAGAAGGGATGTCCGTATGACTACTCCAAGATACAGTAAAAATCTCTTCACTGAAATATGTTGTACCATGTAAAGGGCTGAGTTCAGAATATAGAAGGGTTGTATTAGAAGATAAACATATAGGAGTTCTCACAGTTTTCCCCAAATTATTACCCAAGCACTTGCTGAGCACTCATCATACCTTTCCAGGGCTTTAGTAGATGTACATTGCACAGTGGCCTAAAACATTTAACCAAAGAAAAATACATAACCCAGCAGCTCAGGTACCAACAGCAGCTGATTTAGAGACACAGCCTTAAAGATGTCAGTATAATAAACATCTTGACTGTCTGATCTTTACTTTTACAGTGTTTCCCACATTAGCATGATTCCAAAACAGACCTCGGAAGTATGATGGGCTCAGGCCATAGATAGGCCAAATTTATTGACACAAGGTTCCTTGCTAGTTTTACATTACCTGCAATTTTTGAGTCATAGTGTCTACAACAAATGATACTTTTTTTTTTTTTTTTTTTCCTGTAGAACTGGAAGAAACAGAGGGAAAAAAATTCCCCTCACAGTATGTCTAAAACCAGTTTTTGCCAGCAGCTGGCAAAGGGAACTTGTGCGGCCCAGTTTTGCCCTGAGCAGGCAGGTAGCTGCTTCTAGAAGTTACACTCACAGCTGGCTGCATCATATACCTTTAGAGCTTTAGGCTCTTCAGCCTGAATCTCAGGTTTTAACTGGAATTTCTTAAATCCTCAGGCCTTAACAAAACTCCTGTCACAAAGGATTCAGGCTTTTTAGATGCAGAGTTATGTGTAATGAATTTCAAGATGACTTCACATTAAACCATATATAATGGACTACACAGTTTCTGTTGGCTACAGAACTCCCCAATAGCTTTTTAACCTTTCTTTTGCTATCATCATCTCTCTTTTGTCCTTGTTCTATTAACTGTTTTTATTTAATAACCTGTAGCTCAGTTTTAGTATTATTGTTTTCCTTATCTCCAGTACCCAAGAACTCTAATCAGTGTAATCCAGTGTATGATAAAACTACACTGGATGTGATTTCTTTGAAAATCCCAAGGTAAAATGAGAAAGCTAAATGAATCTTGTAATTGATTTAACTCATTCCTTTCCTTGGCAAAACCAGGACAGTACCTTTCAGGATCAAAGGCAAGGAAGGTGAAGAGGCTGATGGTGGGCCAAGACATGGCAGGACCCATCGACAGCTGAGCACTTTCAGTTCATGTATTTCATCAAGCTGTAATGGGTTACAGGGTTCTTAATAATTGTTCATTGTAGAACCATTACGATGCACTTTGAGGAAGAAAACAGTATTCCATTACTTTTTTGTGAAAAGGCTACAAAGTTTCATGAAGAAATACTGTGATCAAAAAAGCAGTCACTTCAAGATCTTCTTTGACTAATATCTCATTATAAAAAATGGGATGAAACTGGTTCCCTGTAACCTTCTTCCCAGAGGTTTTTTAAGCCATCAGGAGGCATTTGTTTATTCTTGACACTGATGTTAAACTAATGCGGCCATCCTTCCCACCTCCTTCTCTTAGAGAAAAATGCCAGATCTGCAAGGCCATTCTAATTCTTTAAAAACCAAGGATTTTGATGCGGCTGCTCTGGCTCACAGTTTCCTACATCCTTCTCAAAAAAACCACTTCACCCGATGAAGCCTTTAAGAGTAAATGGCAAATGTGTTTCAGGAGACGAGTTCTCAGCTACGTTTGCACTTGACGCCTCCACAGGCCCTGGGTGACAGAGCGCCATTCGCATGGCCACCGAGGGACACGCTGCGAGCGGGCCAGCACAGCCTCCTCTGCTAGGCTTGGCTGGGTTTTGCTCAGAGCCCGGGAGGCCCGCGGGCAGGCCGGCCACCGCCAGGAGACCAGTACCGTACCCCCCTCACCCTCTAGAAGAGCCGCCGAGGAGAGACCCCGAGCTGCCGNGGGCCGGGCCAGGCTGGGCGGCGACCGGGCCAGCCCCGGCGGCGGAGGGGCGGGGGAGCCGGCCCGGCGCTGGGGGACGCGACCTTGCCGCTGTTGTGGCGCAGGGAAGCGGGTCTGCGGGGATGCTGGTGCTTGAATCATGGGCACTGTGTCAAAACGTTTTATGGTGAAATTTGTATAAACGTGAAAAGCTTGATTTTAGGTTGGTTTTTTTCCTCTTAATTCTGCGAGTTGTGTGCGAAGGCTGGCCTTTTCACATAGGAACACTAGTAGTCTTGGTATAGTTTTATTAATGATCTTTCTGCCCATTTATTATGTTAACTTGTATTTTGAGAAAATATATAGCAGTGTTACAAGCCCAGCTTTAAATATTCAATATGTGGAATTCATTTGTCTAGAAGATACTAAAACCTTTCATCGGTGATGAACTGCTTTCTCTGGTGTGTCCCAGCCTACCATAAATCAGCCCTGGCTTTGGGCCTGTGATGGTGAGTTATATGTATCAACAGTCTTGGGTCTAAACCTGTATTCCCTGCCAAAAATAGTGTGTTTATGTCACTTTTCAATGCAAATTAGTGGTAGGTGCAAATTTGCTTTATTCTGCTTCACACTTTTGATTTTGGAATAGAAAATTATAAATAAATATAACTTTTTCAACACTGGGATGTTGATCAGAAAAATGTACTCAAACTTTTAAGTCAAGGCATTAACCATGACTATGAAGGTTTTTAGGACTGTGTGAGTCTGTCTATCCCTGTCTCCCTTCGGGTTGCAGCAGTGCTTAGTATTAAGTAATTTTAAAGAAGCCTGAATGTCTGTTTGCATTTACCGTTTGTGAAATACACTTTTGCTTGTAACTTACTAGGGACCAATTGTTTGAATTGTGGGGCTACATAAACACAAAATATTACTGAAATATATCAGTGTGAAACATTCTAGGTTGAAGAAAGAATATACATAAGAAGATGACCTAGGATGGAGATATTTTTGCAGGGTTCTAAATGGTTTGTGTAAATGGAAGAATTAGAGGGCCCTTTGGACTGCTGCTACTTTATTTTTGGTGTGGGAAACACTGTGAAACTAATGGTCAAAGTCAGTACACAGGTCAAGACCTCACAAGGTAAATCCTGATAGGAATCTGTTTTTCCAAAGATAAATATCTTTCATTGTCACTTAACTTTAGAAATTACATTCTTGATGGTTTGTCATTGACACCTTAAGCCTGTATTTCCAGTTGGACAGATGTACTAAAGTTGTCCTGGTCTCAGCTGGGATAGAGTTAATTTTCTTCCTAGTAGCTGCTATAGTGCTACATTTTGCATTTAGTATGAGAATAATGCTGATCACACACTGATGTTTCAGTCGTTGCTCAGCAGTGCTGGCACTCATCAAGGACTTTTCAGCTTCCCCGTGCTCTGCCAGGTGCACAAGAAGCTGGGAGGGGGCACAGCCAGGACAGCTGACCCCAACTCGCCACAGGGCTATTCCATACCATACGGCATCATGCTCAGTATAGAAACTGGGGGGAGTTGGTGCGGGGGCAGAGCACAGCTTTTCAGGGGCGGGCTGAGCATTGGTCGGTGGGTGATGAGCGGTTGCAACGCTTGTTTTTCCTCGTTTTTGTTTCTGTCTCTCTTGTTATCTTCCTTTTCATTACAATTTGTTATTATTATATTTTATTTCAATTATTAAACTGTTCTTATCTCAACCAACGACTTTTCTTACTTTTGCTCTTCAGATTCTCTCCCACATCCCACTGGTGGGGGGACGATGAGTAAGCAGCTGTGTGGTGCTTTGTTGATGACTTGGGCTAAACCATGACAATGGTTCAGAGCAATAATAAAAATAAGTTTGTTCTGTGACTAAAAAATGAGAGAACTGCTACTTTATGGTATACAATACAGATGTTATAAAAGATCTNCGCCCCGTGCGCCGCCATTTTAAACGGTTCCCGCCCTGCCTCCCCCGCCCGGCCTCACGGCGAGCTCTGGGCCTGCCCCCTCCGGAGGGGCGGCCTCGCCCCTAGCCACCCTCGCCCAGGTGAGAGCCGGCGGGGGCCTGAGCTCCCCGGGCTGGGTGGCCCCGGCGGCCCCGGCCCTCTGCGGCGAGCGGTGGGGACGCGGCGGAGCGGGAGGG
>VZTL01068922.1:210-11885 GCA_013400535.1 Scopus umbretta | reverse complement strand
TTTGGAATAGAAAATTATAAATAAATATAACTTTTTCAACACTGGGATGTTGATCAGAAAAATGTACTCAAACTTTTAAGTCAAGGCATTAACCATGACTATGAAGGTTTTTAGGACTGTGTGAGTCTGTCTATCCCTGTCTCCCTTCGGGTTGCAGCAGTGCTTAGTATTAAGTAATTTTAAAGAAGCCTGAATGTCTGTTTGCATTTACCGTTTGTGAAATACACTTTTGCTTGTAACTTACTAGGGACCAATTGTTTGAATTGTGGGGCTACATAAACACAAAATATTACTGAAATATATCAGTGTGAAACATTCTAGGTTGAAGAAAGAATATACATAAGAAGATGACCTAGGATGGAGATATTTTTGCAGGGTTCTAAATGGTTTGTGTAAATGGAAGAATTAGAGGGCCCTTTGGACTGCTGCTACTTTATTTTTGGTGTGGGAAACACTGTGAAACTAATGGTCAAAGTCAGTACACAGGTCAAGACCTCACAAGGTAAATCCTGATAGGAATCTGTTTTTCCAAAGATAAATATCTTTCATTGTCACTTAACTTTAGAAATTACATTCTTGATGGTTTGTCATTGACACCTTAAGCCTGTATTTCCAGTTGGACAGATGTACTAAAGTTGTCCTGGTCTCAGCTGGGATAGAGTTAATTTTCTTCCTAGTAGCTGCTATAGTGCTACATTTTGCATTTAGTATGAGAATAATGCTGATCACACACTGATGTTTCAGTCGTTGCTCAGCAGTGCTGGCACTCATCAAGGACTTTTCAGCTTCCCCGTGCTCTGCCAGGTGCACAAGAAGCTGGGAGGGGGCACAGCCAGGACAGCTGACCCCAACTCGCCACAGGGCTATTCCATACCATACGGCATCATGCTCAGTATAGAAACTGGGGGGAGTTGGTGCGGGGGCAGAGCACAGCTTTTCAGGGGCGGGCTGAGCATTGGTCGGTGGGTGATGAGCGGTTGCAACGCTTGTTTTTCCTCGTTTTTGTTTCTGTCTCTCTTGTTATCTTCCTTTTCATTACAATTTGTTATTATTATATTTTATTTCAATTATTAAACTGTTCTTATCTCAACCAATGACTTTTCTTACTTTTGCTCTTCAGATTCTCTCCCACATCCCACTGGTGGGGGGACGATGAGTAAGCAGCTGTGTGGTGCTTTGTTGATGACTTGGGCTAAACCATGACAATGGTTCAGAGCAATAATAAAAATAAGTTTGTTCTGTGACTAAAAAATGAGAGAACTGCTACTTTATGGTATACAATACAGATGTTATAAAAGATCTATTTGACAAATATGCAAAAAAGGATGTATATTTCAAGATGCCGTTGATTTTTTTTTTTTNATATTTTAAAATTCCGTTTTTTTTTTTTTTTTTTTTTTTTTTTTTTTTAAAAAGTCCCTCTGGATTTTAAGCACTCTTGATTTTTAGAATTTCTGGAGAGGCTAGGAAGAGGAGAGAAGAAAAGGGGAAAAATCCTGCAACTATCAGTTTTCCAGACCATTCTCTCTTTGGTTTTTAAGCATAGGTTACTGTAACTAAAGACAGTGATACTTCATGCATTATGAAAGCACCTCTTAATATTATCTTGGTAATTACATGACAAATACGTCATTCACTTAACATTTTTAGTAGCTACGAATCTTAATAGCAAAGGTAATTTCTAGTCTTCACTTGTAGTAATTTAATGAAAATTGGGAAGTTACAAGTAGAGTAATATATGAGCAAAAATGTGTTGCAGTGTCACTTGCGGTATTTTTTGCCTTTATGAAAAACAAACCGACATTTCACTGATGTGTTTACAGTACTCTGCTTTCTAGTATGAATGAGTTGTCCTAACACAAATGCTTACAAACTTTGGGTCTAGTTTATCTTTCACTAAAGTTAGGAAGAGCCATCTTGCTACGAACGTGATAGTTAACAGAGGTCATCAGTTCTCTGAGTCTGTATAAAATATGTTCTGCAAATTACTAAATAACCTAGCTTGCCCACATGTATGTCACTTAAAATTTGTCACCAATGCAGTTTGGTTTTTTTAAAGCCATATTGTAAGAGTGAACTTTATTTGATTTTTATGATTTGAAATTTGAAGATTTCTAGTGATAGTATGAGATTTCTAGTCCTTCAATAAGTGTGAATCACTACAGTTTTTTGTATTTTGTTTTACTACCACATACTTCCTAGATGTTATCTCTTCATATATTTCTCTACCCTTTCTGTGATCTATTATGAAAGTCTAATTATTTGATCATTTTTTCTATCTTAAGTATATCATTTGAATGAGAACTTTTCAGTTCAGACACATGCTTCTTCCACTTGAATTTAAGAATTAGTAGCAGAAGTTTTTTGTGGGATATAAGTGTGTGTCTTCATGGTATTTTACCAGTGCACATATGTTCTTTCTGGGCTCAGAGACAACTGAGAACTATTTCCATACAATACAGTGTGGAGATAAATTAGCGATGTCAAGCCAAAGCTAATAAGCACTGCTGAGAGGCAAAGTGTATTAGCACAGTATTGAACCAAAGTTAATATATCAATATGGCTTCCACTCACCTTGCACTGTGTACAGAGCTATTTGCATCTTTCTTCAAAACCCTGTGTGATGTGCCATCAGTGGATTGGCTCTTTTGAAAGCCAGGTATACTTTATGAGAAAACAGTAAAGAAAACGAAGTGTTACTTTCTAAGTCTTATGTGTAACTCTGACTACAGCAGTGTCTGCAAATACTGTAGCTGTCCACCATGTAGCTTTAGCCTTTCCATCCTGAAAGGTGGTATGGTAATGAAGATGAAACTTGGCCTTTACATACTACACACTAAATGTTTGTTCTGAAATATATAATATGATTATAGCCAGCAGAAGACTTCTGCCCAGAATATTAGTAGTAGTCTCTGAGAGAGATGAGTTATTCTTTTCAATCTCAGAACTTTATACTTTCCATACAGTGATTCTTATATCAGGAACCCTCACACTTATTTAGTCTTAATATTTTTCCCCAAGATGTAATAAAGGTTTGCAGAACTGCACAATATGTGAGGGTTGTGTTAGGTGCATGATGCTTGGCAGATCTGGAACTGATTTTTAAAGCAAAAGTAAGCGAAAGGGCTTTCCTTCAAGGAAAAAGTAGTATCTTCCTTTATACCTCCTTCACTTAATAATAAATAAATACTGGGGGATGGTGAAATCCTTAGTCCTAGAAGGGCAAGTGCCTTACCATGTGAGTTACAGTAATACACTCATTGTAAATATATACCATCGGAGGGCATGAATTCTGTCTCCCTTTCACTACCAGTCCTTCACATGTAGCTCTGGCAAAGTGAATCAAAAGAGTAGGTCACTCTGAGATTAGTCCCGTGGTGCCATTACTTCTCACTAAGACATGAATCGTGCAATTCTGAGTAGTTCTGGCTTGTTTAAAGCCTGTATATTATGGCAAAGATGGAGCTGCAAGCAGAAAAAGCGAACGAACGGTTATTTCCAAAACAATTGCTCTGTACATAAAGTGAATATATACAGAGGGGAAAAAATAATACACTGGCTTTAGAAGTGCATTCTATAAAGGGCATTTCTAAAATGTCTAGTTCATAATTTAGAATACTTCGTTATAGCTATTAATGTAGTAGTTCTTAAAAAAACAATTGTGCCAACTGAACAAGTGGGAAATTTGTATAGAAAATGGTCTAAAATGCAGAATAATGCAACTGGTGTGTTAGATGTGCAGTGGCAGTATTAAAGTAATGTGATCAAAATACTAATTACAGTTTTTGATAGGCGTGTTACAAATGCTACGGTTTCTAAATTTCATTTTCCTTATAATCACAAAGGTTAAAATGAACGAATGTTCCTGGCAACAACATGGGATAGATTTCTAATAACCTGATTTTTTTTTACATTATTATTTCATTTACAGATAACTTTAAGACTTAAAAGAATTGTTGCTGATCAAAAGAATTGTGGCTAAACATCAAACAGATTTAATCATGTTTTCCTAAGTGAATGATGATACGCTTTTAAAATAGAGCACTGCTCTAATATGTACATTTTTATGAATTCATGCATATTGTCACTGAATTTCTAGTTCACTCAGTCATATATGTATTTTGTAAAACTTTTTAAAACTTTCTGTCACTTTCTGGTTGTGAGAGCTAAACTCTTCTTTATAAGAAGCTATACTTACATTCTCCTGGTCAGCATATTGTTTTTATCTGTTAAGAAAATGGTTTCAGGCTCAAAAAAATCCAGTAAGTGAAAATAATTTAAGTGGGCTGTGCCTGAACTGAAGCAATGAACATAAAGTATATCAAATAAATGAGAGACACAGTCTTGTGAAAGGATTTTTCTGTGAGTTGATGAGATCTTTCAGCTTCCACAGCGAAGGTGCATGTTGTCTCTTGTGACTGGTTCTGCCTGTCTTTGGAGACTGACAACTATCTTTTATGTTCAGGGTCCCTTCACCTTTGTTGACTTCAGGTGAAATTGCAGATGCTCAGCATGATCAAAGTGGAACGTGGGAGGCTTCCAGTATCAGTCCCTTCACTCCTTACTGTTCTGATTCTCCAACCACAGACATCTCTTAATTCACGTTGACTTTAGCAGCCCTCAAATAACTGAAGTGGTTGGTTTGCATCTTAGGCTAATCATCCTCAAAGAAGAATGCTGAATGTGAAAGAAGATAATTTGTCTCGGAAGTCTCTGCCAAATATCTCTAGATGGAGTGGTTTCTATTGCAGCTGTGCCATATGTTTTTCTTTTTCTATATTAAATGTTAAGCTCCTCTTTTATGGACTCTAATGTTTTCCAGTGGGCACTTGATAACAAAGAAAAATAAAAAATTGTGTATTAAAGATGATTTTCAAGCATTTTTAAAGCATGACAGAGCCTTCATGTTAAAAATAAGGACTGATATAAAATTACTAGTTTTATTTGGAATATAAGGAAAGGCAGCCGTGAGTACTTGATGCATGAAGAGAACGTTTTGCAAGACAGCATCAACATTAATATTTTTTTGATCTTAATTCTTTTGTGGAAGCACTCTGATGCAGTTGATATACATTCTGTACTCATGAAAAGTATTTCATAATAGTATTCATTTCTTTTAAAATACAGTTAGGGTTTCATTATAGGATTTTTTCATGTCAAATTCTATATAAAGTTTTTTGTTTGGTTTTTTTTCAGCATAGTCTTTAAGTGTCTTTACTGATTGAGAAGCTGAAATTACTTTTTGCCTGTGAAAGCTGGAAAATGTTCAAAAATCAGTATCAGGTAAAACAGAAATAGTTCGGTCGTGTGTTGTTTTTTTTTTTTTACCCTTTTTCATTTCACCTCTGAGAGAACTCAATTAAAATGACTTATTCTGGGGGGCAAAAAGTACAGATACAGAAATGTCTTGGAATGTTTCATTAGTCAGTATTTTTTCAGAAATGTTTTGAAATAGTGAGTAGCTGCTGGTGCTGTCAGGTGTAGAATGGACACCAACATGGTGTTACCGGCGGCTTTTTGTCTGGTGTGCCTTCCCTTGTGGGCCAGGGAAGGCATACCACTTGCTCCTACCCAGTCATGGAAGCAGGCCCAACTCTTAAGGTATAGTCAGAAAAGGGGGGTTGTTTTATTCTCTTGGTCCGTCACAGGGTTGTGACAACACTGGTTGCATCATTTGCAAACCTTACTATCCCTTTTACTGTTTCCTAGCCTTTTCACCACGCTTTGCCTCCCTTTCTCTGAATCAGTCCCCTCCCAAGAGCGCCACCCACCCGTAATTACTTTTTCCCCACTGGTCCCAGATGTGCTACATGTGTACCCAAAATTGGTGTTTCTGATGTTGTTACCACACAGCTGAGATAGCCTAGGTATTTCTTGTACCGTTGCCTAGGTGCTGTTGGCTTTGCAGGATTGTGCTCCCCAAAAGATGCCCCATACTCCCCTCCAACTGATTGTGGAGTTTGACAGTTTCTTGCTTAACTCTTCCTTGGCCACCCATGAGATCCTCCCATCCTCCACAGCACTAAGTTATTTTTTGCAGCTTCTTGCATCAGTATTTGTTCATCATTTTCTCATGTCATGTCCAGTAATTTTCAGTGTCCTGTTCAGTTAGTTTAACCTCAAATCAGGACCTAGTCAAGGGCTGCAGTATTAACAAAATGTATTTGTAAATATGGGAGTAAAAGCTACTTGTTTAAGATTTGCTACCAGCATGTACAAGTTGTCAGTTAAGAATCTTTTTTAGCTTTGAGAGCTTGATCCTGTAGTCCTTAAATATGTCAGGTAACTTTCAAATTTGTAGTATGCCATATTTTTTTTATCCATTATAAAGTAAAAAAATATTTTACAAGTGCAGTTTATGGAATGCCATTTTGAGTCTCCTTAGTAAGTCTAGTCACTGGGGTTAGGTATGCTACTGGCAGCTGCCAGGTGTGGGTGGGAGAAGGAAAATGCCTAATTCATACACAGTGCAGCATTGATGTTCTCTGAAAGCATAATCTGAAGAGCATTCATTTTGCTGGCAAGACTGCTTGCCCCTCTTGCTAATTTTGATTTGTGTACAATTGTTTGGGCAGCTGAGCATAAGGAGAATCGGGAAGTACAGGCAACTAGGAATGAGAAGGGAATGGCAGAGTTGTAATGATTGATGAGGTCAACTGTACTGCTAAAAAAATGCTTATCAAACTATAGGCTGAGTATGTTGTGACATCACATGGGAAAACTATTGAAGCAAATAATTCCCTAAACAGAGGCGATAAAGCCTACCTCCCCAAGAGCCTGTGGTTAGATTCTTTGATGCCTGATAGGGCACATGCTCTGTGTGAGGTGGTTTTACCTGGCAGGGGCATTTATAATCTTTTTCCAGTATTAATTCTCTGATGCCTCATGAAGGCTGTGGCATGATAACAGCCCTTACCTTTTTATGGTGACAGTGGTAGGACCAGATCTACTACAAGACCACTTAAGTCTGCCCAGAAAAGATAGAAAATTTTTGTGAGTTTCCCAGACTGTTTGGTCAAATCAAGATGGAATTTGGTAACTAGTAGAAAAGTTACTGGGAAATGTCTTTGACATACTTGCATATGCAACAGAGCCAAACATATGTAAGTATGTAGACAGATTGTATAAACTTAATTTCCATAGGAAATCAGACAAAACATCCAATCTGCAACAGTTTTTATTTTTTTAATAGTATGTTTTAAAACTCACTTCATTTAGTGAGTTGTAGAAATAAACCATATCCAAATATGAATTACTAATCTCCTGCATGTTTTTAGAATTTTTACAATAATATTGTGTTTTAGAGAATGATATTATAAATAAAATAATTTAAAATATTCCATGGTATTCCTTCAATTTTATGTTCTGATCCTCTAGTAAAGTCAAGTATTGACTATATGGATTGCTATAGTATAGTAGTCTAGAAGCTGTTTATTAACATTCTGCTGTCAGACTGATCAGAAATACTGACTGTGGTAACAGCCTGATGTGGGGATGGATTGTTCGTATGTACTTATCTTGCCCATTAATGATTCGGTGCTGAACATTTGGTTGGATGATGTATCCTTAACCATTTTATCATAGGGTGGCCCATTTGTTGAAATATTCAGTGCTCAAGGCAAGAACCCAGGAGCAAAATGGAAGATTGTTGGCAATCCATCAGCTATATGGAAAGTAAGTTTTTAAGAAACTTATAAAACTACAGTATAGAACAGAAAAGTGTGAATGAAGCTTAAAATTAGGAGGCAATGAGGGCTGTGACCTGACAGTGGAGTTGTCACTTGCAGTTCTGTCATTATGACAGATTAAAGGACAACTTAAATTAGTTATTTATGCCTGCTTGCAGACTAGGTTGGTCACAGTGTAATTTTAGAGTTTAAATATTTAGGAAGTAATTTTGCTATTCTGATAACTAATGGATTGAGTTGGGCCCGTTGGATCGTGAGTCCTGTTCGTCAGCATTATTTGTTCATAAAATATGCAAGTAAAGGGCATATTTCCATGGATTATATTATTAGCAATGTATTTGAACTACTGTCATACTTGCAGTGCCATCTGCCATTTGTGATTTAAAAAAAAAAAAGCAGCTTTGCCTATTAGTAGCATGATTGGCTGTGAGGAGGAGAATTCTGTTAGGATAGAATGTTTATGTATGCTTATTGTTCCTTTTTGTAGGAATATGATAAAGAAGTAAAAGGCTTTGTTTTTGTACTTAAAGGAAGCAGTCAAATCAACAAAATGCAGCTACCAAAGGAAACCAGACAAACTTGTAAGTATCAAAGAATTAAATGTCTGTGATGTTGTTCTGATTATTAAATCAGTCGTATTGGAATGTAAAAGTCTACATTATTCTCCCTTACTTTGGGCATAATTCATCGTTAGCAAAGTGTTTTTTCGTTAACTTTTTAGCAGGTCAGTTACAAGTAAGTAAAAGGTATAAAAATGCTGTGTTCAAGTGAGTGCTGTAGGGAAGGTCTTTTTTGATACATGTTGTCCTGGTGCTGCCAGGTTCCCTTCTGTACCTGATCCTGCTACAGACTGGTGTCTGGCAAATAACTTTTGACTCCATTCAGCACTTCCTAATGTCAATAATTCTATTGGCATTACAGAATATGAAATAGGTTCCTGCCCCCTTTCTCATTTTACTTTTTAAAGTATTTTTACTGTTATGTATCAAATAAGCATTAGCAGTACAAGGAAGTTATACCCAAATTTCAGCTGTGTTTTTTTGTAATCAGTGTTTGATGGGTAGTAGGGAGTGTTTCCCCAGGTTGTCTATTACTTGCACCAAAATAAGCCAGAATCAAAGTAGTCTATGTTTTTCGAAGCATACAGCAATCATTGTCACTTATGCCTTAAACTCCACTGCAGGATATTGTACCTCATAAGGCTTGTAGTAATGAATTGAGCTGGTTTAGAATTAAGTGCTTGCTTTTGAAGAAAAATTGAGATGTGATTTTAGTCAAACGACACAGGAATCTTCTAGTATCCTTCTTATGCAAGGTGTATAATTACAAATTATTTCTTCCAAGCAAACACAAAAAACAAATAAGAAACTGTGTAGTCTGGACATGCATTAAGTCCTTTGATTAATCTGATTTTTATAAAAGAAATTTGCTCTATTCTTCAATATAATAAATATTAGTCTAATGTATCTTTCTGAGAAATTCAACTTTAATTTGTTTATTGCCAATATTACAATAAACTATTACAGCCTAAAATGAGGATTGAGAATTAGTGTTGTAGATTATCACTGCTAAGAATAGTTTGGTTTTAAATTTACTTTAGCTAGTGCTGCAATACTACATTAAATTTCCATCTGTTACCGTTCTGTCTCCCTCTTGTCTCTTCCTCTGAGGTGTATGTACCTCAAGTATTTCATTTATGTCAAGAATACAATCTCACTGGTGTACTGTAATCTTTGAATACTCTTCCAAAATAAAAGAATATGTATACACAAACATAATTTGAAATTTTAAAGTGTCATTTGACCAACAAAAGAAGGAAGTTCTGAATTGGCATTCTTTAGAAGAGGAGCTAATGTCGCTGTTGAGTCTTGTTAAGTCAATGAAGAGCAGCCTGTACCCTCCCTGATAGAATAACTAAGAAAACAACATATGGTTCAATTCAGACAGCTTTGTACTATCTGTTTCCCTTGATAGGGAGCTACCTGAATCCTGAAAGATTTCTTATGTTTGTTCCCTCAGTTAAGCTCCTTTGCTGTTCTAAAAAATCAGAAGCCTCTACTGAGCTTTGTTGTCATGATCTGGATTGCATTTTTACCCAAGGGTTTTTTGAAGTTGTTTAACATGTACATTGTCACAAACGTGAGCATAAGTTTCATATCACTATAAGATAATCTTGATAGGGAAGTATTACTTTATTTTATAATTCCTGTGGGATATTTGGTGTCTACATGCTCTTGGAACACAGTGTAGAATTGGAAGTTAAAAAAAAAAAGGTTCCTTTTATTTTCATGAGAATTCCACCAAAGCCACAGATGGGACTTTTAAAACAACACTTTTATTGCAGTTTGAATTGGTTTTCTTCAGGTTTTTCTTGTGTTCATATGTTGCGTGACCCTTGGGAAATAGTGTTGCAGGAACATAGCTCTGTGGTACAAGATTGAAATGCTTGATGGTGAAATGTGCATTTGCACACGCAGCACATGTATTTAATTCTTTTCCTGTTTCTAGTGGGACTGATCCAGCGGTTTCTGACACTTCAGATTTTTGTGCAATTGGGACAAGACTTCTCCACTGAGTTAGTGTAAGATGCACAAAATTTCCTTAAATACTTAATGTAATGTGAATGCCTGATTGCAGTCATTAATTGTGGCGGCAGATTTTGTGTTAAAGCGTGGTGACTTATCAAGTCAATAAGAAGTAATTAAGCTAATGAGATCATTATTTCTTGGATGCTTTAAATAGTGACATTCCTTTGAAGACAGAACAGACTCTAAAAATCATGAACGAAGATGGTGAAAAATCTGAAGAAATGAGACTTCAATTTATCAAACATATGAAAATACTGGCTCATAGGGTCTCCTGAAAATTCATAAGAGATGATTAAATAACTATTCCAGGGCTCTTTGGTTCAGGACAAAAAGAAATATATATTCTAATAATTGGGGAAGAAAAAATCAACCAAACAAATGGTAAAAAGCTAGAACAACAAATGGAGTACTCAATTGGTATAATTATGTCCATACTGTAAGGAAAGAGAGGTACAGGTGAAACAGACTTTTCTTCATTAGTTCAATGTGGAATGATTTAATACAGTTTTAAACTTGGGCAATTGTCAGTCTTTGGACAATATTTCCCTCCTAGTGGCACCAGCTGTTCATAACCAGCATAACACACTCGGCTCTGTAGCCAGTAGAACACCTAAGATTTGGATTAACAAAAGAAATATTATGCCATTAGAAAACCTGCAAGAAAAGATGGGTTGAATGATACACAATTAAACTGAGTAAAGTCAATGCAGCATTTTATTTTTGTTTCTCTTTCTGTAGCTTTGCATTCATCTGTACCCATAGGTGTCAGCTTTTTTTGATTGTCTGAAGTCTCTTGTGTCTGGAGTAAGGGGAAACAACTCTTGCAGGTTTAAGTCGGGAGAACGAAATGAGATGCTGAGAAAATATCATTCCAGCTATACTGTAGTAGTGAAACAGTGTTCATTATAATGTGAATAATCTACTTAATGAAATTAGGATGGTGTGCTATTTTATGTTGCTGGGTAATTCTGTTCTCTTCTGTGCCTTCACATTAAGTAGAGTCATCTTGGAATATTCTGTTATTTTAACAAAAAATACGCTAGTGTGAATTGAGTCATATTTATTAAAATGACTCAGTGGATTTATAACAATCCATGCAAGTATTTTAGTCTCAGTGGTTTGTGAGTTAGTGGGCATTTATAGCCTACGTCATGTGGGTAACTTTATACATTCCTCTGTGGCATGTTTAATTTCTAACATGATTTTAGAATCTGAACATTGAGAAACTCTTCAAAGGATAAATTAACTTATTTAGCACAGATCTTCACCAGATAATATTTTTACTTCTCCATGGAGCATGGAAATTTGAGAGAGAACACTAGGCTCAAAATAGTTGTTTTAAAGACAGCTTTGACTCCGTCAAGATCCTGGTGCAGAAAATACTAATGTTTTATTAATT